>JAYESA010000011.1:172625264-172682764 GCA_036927795.1 Iris macrosiphon | reverse complement strand
TCACATATGATCATGAAGCTAGTGAATACAAAATGCTACACTAGCAGAGTATTAATAATACACGATCAAATATACCAGTCATGGTCTAATATATACATCATGTTGACCGTAGTCTCAAAAAATATAAGGAGCTAACTCGGCTCCTTGCTAAACACCACAAAATAAAGTAATCAAGACGAGGGATGAAAGAAAGAAAACCCACTCGCAAGCTTTGGCCGCAGTCCTACGAGTGCGAACCATCTTGCTGGAAGCGCAGTGGATCCAGATTCTCTTCGGGATAACATTGCCATGCAAAGCCAGTAGGGTCAGAACCCCAAGCAACAAGTAGCACAAGGAGATCGAGGTGATAGACCAATCACATCACATCATAAGCAGAAAGAGAGATATATATAAGAAATAAATGCAGATCGAGACTTGTACGATACCAACGTACTTATCTCAAAAATAATACTGGAAGAACTGATAATAAGTACAGAAATAAAAGTAAGGCGACGAGAGACAAGAGAGCATATGAACTACTCTGGATCGGGACCACAACCCTTAAACCAATAAGGACCGGGGTTGCAGCCATTCACCCAAGCAGAACTTAGCATCCTAACCACGCGCCGGAAGAAAAAAAAATGAAACTAGAAGAGCGAGCTATATGAATAAACAAACATCCAATTCACGGCCAAACATGCCTACGGCTTGCTATAATTAACTAACTAGGGTCATCACAAGCCTTAATTACTAGAAATGCAATGCTAAGAATATTGCTACCACCAGCACTACAGTTAACCCGGATGGACAAGGGTACGCTTGTCTAGTAAATTTAAATGCACATTCAACCATATAACAACATAACTTGTTACTATCACAAACAGAAATTGAATTTATAAGCATAAACATAAACTTGTGAATCAAAACTGGTCTTGTAAACATAAACTTGTCTTGTAAACAAATAAACTTGTCTAATAATGTGCCACAACACGCGTAAACTTGTTCAGTCATGGAGCCCTTGCCTAGCAGGATTGGCCATGCCGCATGGGGCTCTTGGGGATCGGGGTAGCCAGTAGCGCAATATTCTTTTCTCCCAATGTTCTAGATAAATCTTATCTTGTTTAATCATTAATAAATTATTTCAAGTTCTCGAATTGTGGACACTTGAGAAATTCCTGAAATGACGAGTCACGAGTACGAGCTTTTTATGAATTATCGTATTAGCGACACGCGATACACAAGAAAATACTCACACACGATTGTCCGATGACAAATGCAATAGATTTCATACACAAACATTTTCACGGTGTCGTGAGGATTGTGAACTTGTACATAAACTTGTCCTGTGAACTTATATACAAAACTTGTATGGTAACATAAACTTGTATCGACATAAGAAAGCACACAACAATAATTACTAAAAGAAATTACTATATGAACATAATTAAAGGGAACACAAAATGCACACAAGAATTCCTGGCCGCATGGACTCATTTGTTGCATACACCCACTGGCCGCATGCACCCAATTGCCGCATGCACTCAATTGTCGCATGGACTCACTGGCTTCATGCACCCAATTGCCGCATGGACTCAATTGTGGCATGCTTAGGGTTAAAGTCTACTCCTAGGGGCAAGTGCTGAGTAATGATCAATAAATGAAGTGTCAGTGAAGTGACATAAAGTGATTGATGTAATATGCCATAAAGTGTGTCAAGAAGAAAAGACAAAATTATAAAAGGATGTACAAGGGTGAAGCAGAGTTATGCGACAAAAAAGAAGAGGTGCATAGAGCCAATTTCGCATAAGTTTGCTTGTCACGTGCTCAGATTGCCGCATAGATGCCCGTTTTGGACTTAGCAAATTTTTTATTTGTTCAAGCGAGTGAAAACACAAGCAGTTCGAGTATAGCTTCATAACACTTTGTGTAATGTACAATCATGCATCCAATAAGATAGACGCATGTTGTCAGTATGTGGCAAGGAGTTCAGGCCACATAACCCTCACTGCCGCATATGTCGCTTGTCGAATGAAGACTTCGTCTTCTCTAACCGCAGGTTCAGCAATGGCCGAAAGCTCCAAAAACTAAAATTTTATTTTCTTCATAAAAACTTTATTTTAACTCCAAATTAAGTTAATCAAAAGCCAAAATGCTTAAAATAAAATGCTCTAACATAAGGAACAATTATTTTTTGAAAATACTAAGTTTTAATAGATCAAAACTAAAAAAAACTCATGGAATACATAGAAATCCTAAACTTGAAACTCATTTCTACAAAAATTTATACATTAAAATTCAAAACTCCAAGTACTAAACATGATCAGAACTCAAAGGGAATATTTTCCATCAAATACATTTTTTTTTAAATAATATATATAAAAATCTGAAAATTCATGACTTTAACATTGAACAAGATGTACTTGCCTTGGGTGGCTCCAAGCCTCTACCTCTCATGGTCTAAGTCGCAGCAACTTTTTATTAGGGTTAGTATTAGGGTTAGAGGGAGCTTGAGGGAGAGGAGGCAGAGGGAAATGAAAATGAAGAAGAAGAAGAAGAAAGAGTGGAGAGAGAGAAAATATCATATATATACTAAGAGAGGAGAGAAAGAGGGTTTAGTCATGGGTTCACCCAAAATTAACCGAACCAAGGGTCCATTCTATATGCGGGTCCTAAACCGGGTCTATGGCAATGCCAAATGGTATTCTACTGGTCTCGGATAGTCTCTCTCAACAACAGGATAAATAAAATAATAAATAAAATAACAGAACAAACATATGAAATATAGCAGAAATATATTATCAAGAAAAAATAAATTTTAGAAATTCAAGAAATACTAAATCTGGAATCGGGTGTGACTTCTCTACCCTCCTTAGAAAAATTTTGTCCTCGGAATTTCACAAGGCTTGTCGAGCTGGAACATACGAGAAAGCTCAAGAGAACAAATCATAATTCAATGATTATACTAAGCAAATAACTAAAATAGAGAAGATAGCTGCAGAAGTAACTAATGGATAAATGCACAAAAGCAACACAAAGAAAAATGGAGGCATATGGATACATATACTCCTGAGTCATCCGAATAGGAACTCGTCATCGGCTGCCTATGCTGACTCACACAATTGGACAAGAGCCAAGCTTGGAGGTAAGTCGGTACCAACGACTATATCGAGGACATGAATCTAGCCCAGGATATACCTTCACAGTTGGGACACATGATAGACATCACGTACCACGAGTCATGAAGGCAGAAGATCCCGGCGATGAACTCGCCTTTCGCTCAATAAAAGAATCAAAACGACTATTGTATCTCAAGCGCATCGGGACACGAGTTCGTTCGACAAAAACCCAATAATAAGACAAGCTAAAGAGAGCACGGAAATCTTATCCACAATTGTAGCGCATTCGACTAATAACTGCTCTAGGTTACCAAATATTTTGTCATGCCATCGTCCAGGGGTTGTGGCTCTGACTTGCTACTGGTTCTATCTTGTTGGTTGGGTTTGCTGGACTTGCGCATACTTCGTGGAACGTTGCTGCTGGAACTGATGAGTCTGCGTCGGGAGAGGACGTTGGGCTAGGGGTCAAACTGCTAACACTAGTCCTCGCGGGCCTTCAATCACTGCCCGAGACGGAGATGGTAACTGTCAGACCGAGGAAGTCTCTGAGTACAGGATTGGGCATAAACCAATCATGTGGTCGAATGTTCCACATCTGAGACACTGGCCATTGGCCCTCCTACATTATTCGTTGGTGTGCCATGGCTTGCCGTAGTGGCTGCATCCTGCTGATACAGAATGCCCGGTAGATTGTACTGAGGTTAGTATAGAGGTTGAAGGTGTTGGCGGGCGAGGGGTTCTTACTGCTGGTGCTGGAGGTGATGACTGAATACTAACGCCTTTCATGGATGAGTGTAATCTCTTCTGGTCTCGGGTCCGTGCTACTAATCTCTGGCCGGCAAGTTCTTGGGACCTAGCTGCCCTGAGTACTGCATCGTAGGTGGTATAATTATGACCCACCATAAACTGCTGAAGCTCAAGACATAACCCTTGCTCAAATCTCTTGGCTCAGTCTTCCTCGAAAGCTAGCATATGAGGAGAAAATCGACTAAGTCTGCAAAACTTGGCCGCATACTGGTCGACCGATCTTGTGTTCTAGCGGAGGTTGATGAACTGCTGGAGCTGAAACTTGGTGGTGGTGTGGAAATACTTGTAACCCCCTGATTTTTCAACAATTTTTAATTTGGATTTTTCATAATTTTTTGTAATTTTCTGGGATTTTTCTGTAATTAAAACCTAGATATTTGGTAATTAAATGATTTTTAATTGCTGTTAATTAATATTAAAATATTATAAAAATAATATTTTATGGTGTAAAATGAAAAACTAGACATAGGGTAATTTTCTGTGAATTTATTGGACCCCAGAACCATTTTTAAAGCCCTAAAAACTAAGTTTAAATAAACCGAATTAAACCCTGAAATAAACCCGGTTCAATTGAACCAAACCAACCCAAACCAACCCAGACCCGGTTCAACTGAACAAAACCCAACCTTAGCGGGTCGGATCTAAACCCGACCGGTTCGGGCCGGATTCATATCGAACCCGACCCGACCCAAACCCATTAACCCAACTCCGAATCCCTATCGGATTCACTGTTCCGGCAGCCTATTTATTCCCTCGACCACTGCCGGAACCCTAGCTTCGCCATCCCAGACCTCCCCGAAGCCGTCTCATCCGCCCGGACACACCCCGCAGCCCCGCTCCGCCTTCCCTCCTCTGCTCCGCTGCCTAGCCCCCTCGCCGCCCTGACTCGACCCCGGCCGCCTGAACCCTAGCCACCTCGCTCGCCTCACCGCCTCCGCTCATCCTCCGCCCTCTCCCCAACCCGACGGAACCCTAGCCATCTCCTCCGCCCGTCCCCGTCCAGAACCTCCCCGCTCTCCTTCCTCCTCCAGAACAACCCCCTCCACCGTCTTCCTCGAAGACCTCCTCCCCGTCGTCCTCCTCTCTCCTCCGGCCCCGCCTGAGCACCAGCCACGCCACCCATCTCCCTTATTCCTCCTTCCTCGACCTTGACCCTCTCCTCGTCCACCGCTCATCGTCCCCGACCAAGCAGACCCCGAGCCTCGTCGGAGCTCCTCCAACACTCGTCTCCCGAGTTCCACCAGCCGCCCAGCGCCGCCTCGAGCCACCGGCGCCGTCCCCGAGCGTCCCGCAGCTCCGCCAGAGCCGCTCTGCCCTCCTCCGGCCATCCTCGGCGTCCCAACATCGAACCCTAACCCTAAACAGTACTGGACACGGTGCAGACACTGTGTTGTGTCGCATTGTGTCGTGTCAAGACGACTCACCAACACGAGAAATCGGTCTTCACGGAGCCCTGTTCAGGTAACCCGTTCTCTCCCCTCGTTGTCCCATTTTTCGTTCTGTCAGTTGTGTCGCATAGACTGTGTAACCCCCTCGATGTCCGTACAATCCGCTCGGTGCGTCGCGTCCTGTGGTGATCGCGAACCGCGATCCAAAAACAGGAAAACAACGCCCTATTTTACCCCGGAACTGAGTACACCCCGCCAAACGGGATGACTTGGTCGCGTGCAGTTTTTACCGAAATATGCGCACCGTTGATACGGACGTGTGGGATTTTGCAGAAGTTGATTTGGATGTGCGTGCACTCCGGAATCAACGCGTATCCGCCGACAACGTCCTGTATCCGTCTGTTCGGGAACATATTATAACTTTGTGTACACACGTCGGATAGAAACGAAACTTATGCCATCGGACTCGTAGCGATACGCTGGTCCTGTGACCCAAGTTTGGTTCGATTCTGAGAACGTTCACAAAATCGCGTATTGTGGGCCCCGCGGCTCCACTTAACGGGCGATTTTGTGATCGGCTTATCGGAATCCAGTTCTGGAAGTTCCGTTGGGTTCGTATCATCGTTCCTGACTTGGTGACACTAAGTTTGACAAATTTGGAGACCTTTGACCCTGACACGTTTTTCGGTGCAAAGCGGCCCACATGTGACCCCGCTTTGACCAGAAACTGTCATTTTTGCCCCTGTGTCCAAATTGGACTCAAGGACAGGCATTTCTAGCTATTTGATATTTTCTGAATCTGATGGTGATGTTTATTTTAGCAACCGGAGTAGTACCTGCAAATCACACTGAGACCAGAGCTACAGTTGGAGCCAGAACCCCAAGCAAGTGTACCTTGCCAAATCCTGCAGTTCTTGTTACATATTTCTTTGACTTATTTATATATTGTTGTACATGCTTGACCTAGGACCGTGTGACTTACTTAGCGTTCGATTAATATTCGGGTGCCAACACCGTACGCGGAGTTGTGTAACGTCATCTAGACATGGATACCGAGACCCTATATTTCTCGTGCTTGTCTTATCAAGTATATCATAACCCAGGACACATGACACTATTCATAAGACAGAATCTTCTTGAGATATTTATGGTAATTCTGTATAAGATACAGGTTTTATGACATAGACATTATATTCATAGATATTATATGACTGGTTGTATTAGATATAATCCTGCGTGGCATGGACATGAGACGTTGTGGACATGAGACGTATGATTACACTGGGTGGGGAGAGTCACACAGGCTACAGGTTGATTATATTATACCGGCGTCTTAGTCTCTCTCCAAGCTAGATAACCACATGATATCACTGCTACCGGCTCCCAGACACAGAGCTTGTAGTGGTTTCAGCCTGAGTTCTAGTGTTGCTCTCATCTTGCATATCACTTAGCTGGTTATATAGTGATCCCATATTGTTTCATTTATTGCTGGAGAGTCATACAGGCTACAGGTTGACTATATTATGCCGACGTCTCAGTCTCTCTCTGAGCTAGACAACTACATGATATCACTGCTACCGGCTCCCCGACACAGAGCTTGTAGTAGTCTCAGCCTGAGTACTGGTGATGTTCTCACTTGTATTTCACATAGACGGATACATATTTACCCTATTTATTTTATTTACTATTTCACTGCATTTATTTTGGCTTGAGTTATCTTGTACCTTGCTATGTCCCCTGAGGACCTGGATCCGGATTATGTCCCCAGGATTAGCAGAGGAGATCCACCCAGAGTTATACAATACAGGAGCATTAGCAGGAGCAGAAACAGGAACAGGAGCAGTTACTGGAGTAGTACCAGATTCAGTAGACGAGTGATCACCGAGGTTATCTTCTGAGTATATACTGTTCCATACTCAGTATTTGTTGTAGTTATCTTTATTCTTGTATCTTGACAGTTGTATCAGACTCATTACCGGGTTATTTCCCGAGTTTATATTTTATTGAGATATGATCTTGCTTATTGATTCTGATATTGTTGTATTTATTCTGTGGATGAGATTAGTATATTTAGACCATTATTGTTGTACTACAGCTTAAGTACGCCCGATGGATCCATTAAATTGGGTTTGTCCATCAGTGTGTGCTGCTGGCCATTGCCACGTGTCTAGTCCCTCGGTATTTTGGGGCTGGGGCGTGACATAGTTTTTGTGGTGGCCCATGCAGGTCTACGACTAAATTGTTCAATTTCAACTTAGGGACCGAGCAAGCCTGCAATAAGAATAGGATAAGTTATTAGGATCTCATCCACTTGCTTGAATCATTCTTGATATCTACATCGGATTCAAATTTATATCTTGACTTGCATCCTGTCTTGATTCCTGTGCACCTCTTATTGTTTATTTTGGTTACAGAATCATGGATCCACAAGCCGGCGACGAGACTCATCCAGGAACACCACAAGGTATTGTGGTTACCCACGAAGATGAAGTGACACCAGTTGACAAAGGTCAATCAGCTCAACAACGTAGTCAAGCAAGTCAGCATGTCTCGAGAATTCAACAAGATGATATTTTACCATCGACGCAATTTACTCCATAAAAGCCCGTATTTCCACAAGAGCAGGCCATGGACGGACAGCAGATGTTTCAAATAATCTATGCAATAATGCAAGCTCAACAAGAGGCTTTGAGTCGCAGCCTAGCAATCGCATTAAAGCAGGCGAATCTACCAGCACGATGACCAACGACGGGCTCTATTTCCGATTTTTGCCAGCTGAAGCCCCGTACCTTCTCAGGCAAAGAGGAGCCCACAGAAGTTCATGAGTGGCTCACCAACACACAACATCAATTAGAAGCAGCTGAGCTTCCAAGGGAACGTTGGATGACTGCCGTCAGAATGCAGTTGACAGACAATGCACATCACTGGAGGCTATCTGAGGAGACACGGCTCAGACCAGACCGAGTCACTTGGGAAGAGTTTTCCATACTCTTTCAGGAGATGTACATTCCAGCTATCGCTCGATCAGAACTTCGCGACAAGTTTAATCGCCTCACTCAAGACAATATGACAGTAGAAGAGTACAACGCAGAATTCATTCGTTTGAGTCGCTTTGCCCCAACCTTGATTTCGACAGAAGAAGAGAAGGCTGAGAAGTTCTTCGAAGGATTAAACATTAAGCTACAGAAACTAATTGGATCCGTTGCACCTACATCTTACCCGAACGTCCTTCCTGCAGCCCGACGCATGGAGCGCGTCATCAGGAGAGAGACCAGTCTGAAGCGATCATCCACATCAGCACCAGCCGGAGCATCACAGGAAGAAGCTACAAAGAGACCTCACATGCACCAGCCACCAGGAGCATCTTCACAGGCACTACCTGTCTGTCAATATTGTCGCAAGCGAGGACATATCGAGGACGAGTGCAGACGAAAAAGAAAAGTATGTTTAGCTTGCGGATCCAGTCAGCATTCATTGAGGGAATGCCCTGAGTGTCGAGAAAGAGCACCAATGGTTAACCAACAAGAGTTACCAGTACCGAGGCCAACCTATCCAGCATTGGGAGCACCACAAACGGAAGTTGAAGGAGTCCTACCACCATCTCCAGGAGGGTATCAGCCGAGGCCACCTTTGATACCACAAGCAGCACTCTTCCAGCAAGCCCAGCAGTAGCAGAGGAATCGATTGCAAGGACGTGGACAAGCCCTGACGATGACCTTGGAGAACGCGCAGACTCATGGAGTAGCTAATGCGCGTAAGTTTTTATAGTTATCTGCTTCTAGATTTACTTTAGTTCGTGCTCGTTGGTTCGTGACCTCAGCCTTAACCTAGTAATGTTGAACTTGCTAATAACCTAGAATATTTTTATAATAGATAACCTAATATGTTTCTATAAGTAATGAAAGGTAGATTTCTAGATTTCCTTCAATTGGGAAATTGCATAACTTTTAATGCTTAGGGAAATAATTTTCCCCTTTGTATTATTCTTACACCCTCAACCTTGATTCCCCTTGATCGTGCTGTACTTCGAACAATATTGCAACCGTGTCATCTCTGTTGACCGATTATTCTTTGATTGCGAGGATACAATCCTCTTAAGGGGGGTAGATTGTAACCCCCTGATTTTTTAAGAATTTTTAATTTGGATTTTTTACAATTTTTATAATTTTCTAGGATTTTTCTATAATTAAAACCTAGGTATTTGGTAATTAAATGATTTTTAATTATTGTTAATTAATATTAAAATATTATGAAAATAATATTTTATGGTGTAAAATGAAAAACTAGACATAGAGTAATTTTCTGTGAATTTATTGGACCCCGAAAGCATTTTTAAAGCCCTAAAAACTAAGTTTAAATAAACTGAATTAAACCCTGAAATAAACCCGGTTCAATTGAACCAAACCAACCCAAACCAACCCAGATCCGATTCAACTGAACCGAACCCAACCTTAGCGGGTTGGTTCGGATCTAAACCCGACCCGAAACCCGAATACCCGAAACCCGCCCCATCTCTTAGCGGTTCGGGCCGGATTCATATTGAACCCGACCCGACCCAAACCCGTTAACCCAACTCCGAATCCCTATCGGATTCACTGTTCCGGCAGCCTATTTATTCCCTCGACCGCTGCCGGAACCCTAGCTTCGCCATCCCCGACCTCCCCGCAGCCGTCTCCTCCGCCCGAACACACCCTGCAGCCCCGCTCCGCCTTCCCTCCTCTGCTCCGCTACCTAGCCCCCTCGCCGCCCTGACTCGACCCCGGCCGCCTGAACCCTAGCCACCTCGCTCGCCTCACCGCCTCCGCTCATCCTCCGCCCTCTCCCCAACCCGACGGAACCCTAGCCATCTCCTCCGCCTGTCCCCGTCCAGAACCTCCCCGCAATCATTCCTCCTCCAGAATAACCCACTCCACCGTCTTCCTCGACAACCTCATCCCCGTCGTCCTCCTCTCTCCTCCGGCCCCGCCTGAGCACCAGCCACCGCCACCCATCTCCCCTCTTCCTCCTTCCTCGACCTCGACCCTCTCCCCG
Source organism: Iris macrosiphon (assembly GCA_036927795.1). Taxonomy (NCBI): domain Eukaryota; kingdom Viridiplantae; phylum Streptophyta; class Magnoliopsida; order Asparagales; family Iridaceae; genus Iris; species Iris macrosiphon. The sequence continues at coordinate 172,672,443 of JAYESA010000011.1, read as the reverse complement.
TCCACCGCTCATCGTCTCCGACCAAGCAGACCCCGAGCCTCGCCGGAGCTCCTCCAGCCCCCGTCTCCCGAGTTCCACCAGCCGCCCAGCGCCGCCTCGAGCCACCGCCGCCGTCCTCGAGTGTCCCACAGCTCCGCCAGAGCCGCTCCGCCCTCCTCCGGCCATCCCCGGCGTCCCAGCATCGAACCCTAACCCTAAGCAGTACCCGTACACGGTGCAGATACTGTGTCGTGTCGTATTGTGTCGTGTCAGGACGACTTACCGACACGAGAAATCGGTCTTCACGGAGCCCTGTTCAGGTAATCCGTTCTCTCTCCTCGTTGCCCCGTTTTCTGTTCCGTCAGTTGTGTCGCGTAGACTGTGTAACCCCCTCGATGCCCGTGCAATCCACTCGGTGCGTCGCGTCCTGTGGTGATCGTGAACCGCGATACAAAAACAGGAAAAATAACGCCCTGTTTCACCCCGGAACTGAGTACGCCCCGCCAAACGGGACGACTTGGTCGCGTGCGGTCTTCACCAAAATGTGCGTGCCGTTGATACGAACATGTGGGATTTTGCAGAAGTTGATTTGGATGTGCGTGCACACCGGAATCAACGCGTATCCGCCGACAACGTCCCGTGTCCGCCTGTTCTGGAACACATCATAACTTTGTGTACACACGTCGGACCAAAACGAAACTTGTGCCATCAGACTCGTAGCGATACGTTGGTCCTACGATCCAAGTTTGGTTCGATTCTGAGAACGTTGACAAAATCGCGTATCGTGGGCCCCGCGGCTCCACTTAACGGGCGATTTTGTGATCGGCTCATCGGAATCCAATTCTGGAAGTTCCGTTGGGTTCGTATCATCATTCCAGACTTGTTGACACTAAGCTTTACGAATTTGGAGACCTTTGACTCTGACACATTTTTCGGTGCAAAGCGGCCTACATGTGGACCCCGCTTTGACCAGAAAATATTATTTTTGCCCCTGTGTCCAAATTGGACTCAAGGACAGACGTTTTTAGCTATTTGATATTTTCTGAATCTGATGGTGATGTTTATTTCAGCAACCGGAGTAGTACCTGCAAATCACACTGAGACCAGAGCTACAGTTGGAGCCAGAATCCCAAGCAAGTGTACCTTGCCAAATCCTGCAGTTCTTGTTTCATATTTCTTTGACTTATTTATATATTGTTGTACATGCTTGACCTAGGACCGTGTGACTTACTTAGCGTTCGATTAATAGTCGGGTGCCAACATCGTACGCGAAGTTGTGTAACGTCATCTAGACATGGATACCGAGACCCTATATTTCTCGTGCTTGTCTTATCAAGTACATCATAACTTAGGACACATAACACTATTCATGAGACAGAATCTTCCTGAGATATTCATGGTGATTCTGTATAGGATACAGGTTTTATGACATAGACATTATATTCATAGATATTACATGACTGGTTGCATTAGATATAATCCTGCGTGGCATGGACATGAGACGTTGTGGACATGAGACGTATGATTATATTGGGTGGGGAGAGTCACACAGACTACAGGTTGATTATATTATGCCGGCGTCTTAGTCTCTCTCCGAGCTAGACAACCACATGATATCACTGCTACCGGCTCCCAGACACAGAGCTTGTAGTGGTTTCAACCTGAGTTCTAGTGCTGCTCTCATCTTGCATATCACTTAGCTGGTTATATAATGATCCCATATTGTTTCATTTATTGTTGGAGAGTCACACAGGCTACAGGTTGACTATATTATGCCGACGTCTCAGTCTCTCTCTGAGCTTGACAACTACATGATATCACTGCTACCGGCTCCCCGACACAGAGCTTGTATTAGTCTCAGCCTGAGTACTGGTGACGTTCTCACTTGTATTTCACATAGATGGATACATATTTACCCTATTTATTTTATTTACTATTTTACTGCATTTATTTTGGCTTGAGTTATCTTGTACCTTGCTATGTCCCTTGAGGACCTGGATCCGGATTATGTCCCCAGGATTAGCAGAGGAGATCCACCCAGAGTTATACAGTACAGGAGCATTAGCAGGAGCAGAAGAAGGAACATGAGCACTTACTGGAGTAGTACCAGATTCAGTAGACGAGTGATCACCAAGGTTATCTTCTGAGTATATACTGTTCCATACTCAGTATTTGCTGTAGTTATCTTTATTCTTGTATCTTGACAGTTGTATTAGACTCATTACCGGGTTATTTCCCGAGTTTATATTTTATTGAGATATGATCTTGCTTATTGATGTCACGCCCCAGTCCCAAAATACCGAGGGACTGGACGCGTGGCAATGGCCAGCAGCACGCACCGATGGACAACCCAATTTAATGGATCCATCAGGGCATGCTTAAGCTGTAGTCTAACAGGAAATAGAACAATTATTACAAGTCACAGTCTATACTAATCTCATCCACAACATATAATCACAGATTAACTGTCAAAAATAATGCAAATAGGAATAACTATCAAATCTCAATAAAAGTGTCTCGGTGAACAATCCGAGAACAAGTCTGATACATCAATGCAATTAGACAGGAAATAAAGGAACTGAAAATAGAAACAGAAATAACTGACTATGTACAGCCAATGCTCAAGAGAAGTCCTTTAGTACGATCTCGTCCTCAGGTCCTGGTACAGCTCCTGGAAGTGCTCATGTACGGTGTATCTCTGGATGGATCTCTTCGGCTATACCTGGGGACATAATTCGGATCCAGGTCCTCAGGGGACATAGCAAGGTACAAGAAAGCTCATGCCAAAATAAATGCAGTACAGCAATAAATAAACAATAGGGTAAACTATGTAACCATCTAAGTGAAATACAAGATAAGAGCAGCACTAGAACTCAGGCTGAAACTACTACAAGCTCTGTGTCGGGGAGCCGGTAGTAGTGATATCATGTGGTTGTCTATCTCGTAGTGAGACTAAGACGCCGGCATAATATATAAAAATCAACCTGTAGTCTGTGTGACTCTTCCCACCCAATGTAATCATGCGTATCATGACCATAACGTCTCATGTCCATGTCAAGCGGGATCATAGCTAATGCAACAAGTCATATAGTATCTATAAATATAATCTTTGTCAAGTCCTGTATCCTATACAGAATCACCATGAATGTCTCAGGAAGACTCTGTCTCATGAATAGTGTCAGGTGTCCTGGGTTATGATGTACTTGATAAGATAAGTACGAGAAATATCGGGTCTCGGTATCCATGTCTATGTGACATTACACAACTTCGCGTACGGGGTTGGCACCCGACTAGTAATCGGACGCTAAGTAAAGTCACTCGGTCCTGGGCTAAGCAGTTAAACAAGTTTATATATATATATACAATGACTCAGGCAAAGTACTATAACAGAAATCACTGCGAGTTGGCAAGGTTTAATTGCCCACTGATGTATAAATAAGTCAAGGAATTTAGTAGCAAAGCTGCAGGATTTGGAAAGGTACACTTGTCTGTGGTTCCGATTCCAATTGCGGCTCTGACTTCAGCTGGATTTGCAGGCGGTACTCCGGTTGCTGAAATAAACATCACCATCAGATCCAAAAAATATCAATCAGCTAGAAACGCCTGTCCTTGAGTCCAATTTGGAGACAAAGGCAAAAATGGTAATTTCGGGTCAAAACGGGATCCACATGCGGGCTCGCTTTGCACCGAAAAATGTGTCAGGGTCAAAGGTCTCCAAATCTGTCCAACTTAGTGTTAACAGGTCAGGAACGATGATACAAACCCAATGGAACTTCCAGAATTGGATTCCGATGAGCCGGTCACAAAATCGCCCGTCAAGTGGAGCCTGTGGGGCCCACGACACGCGATTTCTTCAACGTTCTCGGAATCGAACCAAACTTGGGTCACAGGACCAGAGTATCGCCACGAGTCCGATGGCGCAAGTTTCGTTTCGATCCGACGTGTGTACACAAAGTTAGGACATATTCCAGAAAGGTCAGATACGGGACGGTGTCCGCGGATACGCGTTGATTTCCGGTGTGCACGCGCACCCGAATCGACTTCTACGAAATCCCGCACGTCCGTATCAACGACGCGCACGTATCTGTGAAGACCGCACGCGACCAAGTCGTCCCGTTTGGCGGGGCGTACCCAGTTCCGGGGTGAATCGGGGCATTATTTTTCCTGTTTTTGGATCGCGGTTCACGATCGCCACAGGACGCGATACCCCGAGCTGGTTGCACGGACACCGAAGGGGTCATACAGGCTACGCAACGCAACTAACGGAGTCGAAAACGGGTAAACGAGCAGGGAGATACGTGTACCTGAACAGGGTATGGAAAACTGAGAATTCACCGTGTCCGACACGTGTCCGACACGTGTCCGAGGGCTGAGTCGCCGACGACCTAGGGTTAGGGTTCTGGGAATGTTTACCGGAGCCGAGGCGGAGGGGGCGGCCTGCCGGAGTCGGGCTGGGGAGCGGAGGCGGGCGTCGGCGCTGTGCGGCACGGCGGGCCGGAGGGGGCTGCTCGAGGCGCTGGAAGAAGGAGGAGGGGAGGAGGAAGTCGGGCGGCTGAGCTGGGAGGCGGGGAGCGGCGTGCTGGGGTGGCGCGGAGGCGCTGGTAGCGGCGTTGAGCGGGGAGGCGGTCGACGACGGGTGGCGGACGGAGGGATGGCCGGAGGAAGAGGGGATTCTAGGGTTTAAATAGGGAAGCGGGGGCGGCCGAGTGAGGCGGGGGACGTGGCGGAGGAGTCGGGGTCGCGCGGAGCGGGCGGGGGCGCGTGGCCGCGGGCGGGGCGGCGGAGGAAGCGGGCAGCGCCGGGAGACGCGGGCGGCGCGGGCTCAGACGTGGGGGGGAGAAGAGTTCGTGCGGGTCGGGCGGCTGAGTCCGGGTCTGGCCGACCCGACCCGATAGCTAGAGGGCTGGACCGGTTGGGCTGGGCCGATTGGGCTGGGCTCGGGTTAATTAAATAGTTAAAATAATTAAATAAATAAATAATAATAGTGATTTAAAAATAGTTTTGAGGTGAATAAAAATAGGTCTGGGGCCCAATAAATTCCAGAAAAATTACCCTAAGTCCAGTTTTTTATTTTACACCCAAAAATATTATTTTTATAATATTTTAATATTATTTATTATCATTTAAAAATTATTTAATAACTAAAACCCTGATTTTAATTACAGAAATTTCCAGAAATTGTGAAAAATCCAAATTTAAAAATTTTGAAAAATCATGGGGTTTACATTGATTCTGATATTGTTATATTTATTCTGTGAATGAGATTAGTATATTTAGACCATTATTGTTGTACTACAGCTTAAGTACGCCCGATGGATCCATTAAATTGGATTTGTCCATCAGTGTGTGCGGCTGGCCATTGCCACGTGTCTAGTTCCTCAGTATTTTGGGACTGGGGTGTGACAATACTTCTCCAAGAAGTGCTCCTTAAACGTCTTCCAGTCAATGGGCTTCGGAAGCACCATTTCTTGTACTGCCCACAAATTCCGGGCAAGATCTGATAATTGTAGCTTGACTACTGCTACCTTCTCCTCATTTGGGGTCTTGGTTGCATCCAGGATGGCCTCAAAGTCCTGGAGCCAAGAAATTGCTGAAACTGCATCTTTCGTGCCACAAAACTTAGCTGGGCGCATGTGACTAACATTAGTCACCGAGTTATGAGTATAACACCCACTTTTCTTAAGTGCTACTCTAACTCACTGGCAAAGAGTAGTGTTGGTCTATTCTTGTCCTTACTGAAACTACTGGCAGAGTTGGACCACTTATTACAGAAGCTGGAGTTATTGTTGTTGTTGTTGTTGTTGTTGTACCATCATCATGGCTTGGATCATTTCTAACATAGCCTGAGAGCCTGTCTGCCCTAGTTGTACTGGTAGAACTGGAGGTATTGTATGGGCTTGCTGGGCTGGTATGAATGACGGAGAGGGCAGAACTTGTTGTTCCAGCAAGACTGGTGGAGCTGATTGTGCTGGTCGGGCATGTGTGACTTACGGAGCCGGCTGATGAAAAGCTATTGACGCTTGCCCTTGGTTAAATATCAAAATCTAGCCCTGGCCTACTATATCTGCTGGAGTTATCGGTACAACGGAACCCTCAGAATGAGGAGCGGGTGGGATATCCCTGAAGGATAAGGACACAAGGATATCAACAAGGGACGAGAATAGAACAATCATGTCAAGCAAGTTTGAAGTTCAAGGAAAATGAGAGGTGTATGTCGCAAGTGGAGTTCAATCGAAGATTATAGAGGATTGAGATTCTAACTAGATGAGTCCTCCCACAAGTCTAAAAAATAGACCTGCATGGGCCACCAATACAATCTTGTCACGCCCCGCTCCCAGAATAATGGATAAATACGGGGACTGACCTAGCCAACCGCACCTTGCAGAATATCGAAGTAAGCTGCAATGTGTTAAGGTTGTCAAGAAGATAAATGGATGAACTCTAGCATGCTATGACGTCAGTCCTAAGGCCGACAAATCATATTATCTCAATCCAGCAACACAAGTACAAGAGTATATCATACATGAAAGTAAAAAAGATGTCCCAAATTATATGTCACATATGATCATGAAGCTAGTGAATACAAAATTGTGCACTAGCAGAGTATTAATAATATATGATCAAATATATCAGTCATGGTCTAATATATACATTATATTGACCGTAGTCTCAAAAAATATAAGGAGCTAACTCGGCTCCTTGCTAAACATCACAAAATAAAGTAATCAAGACGAGGGGTGAAAGAAAGGAAACCCATTCGCGAGCATCGGCCGCAGTCCTACGAGTGCGAACCATCTTGCTAGAAGCACGATGGATCTGAGTTCTCTTCGGGGTAACCTGGTCATGCAAAGCCAGTAGGGTCAGAACCCCAAGCAACAAGTATCACAAAGGAGCTCGAGGTGATAGACCAAGCATATCACATTATAAGCAGAAAAAGAGATATACGAAATAAATGCAGATCGAGACCTGTACGGTACCAATGTACTTGTCTAAAGAACAATACTTGAAGAGCTGATAATAAGTTCAGAAATAAAAGTAACGCGACCGTTTTCCATTTAATATCAAATTGATAACTGGGAGAACTAGATTTGATTAAGAAACTAAGAGAGTACAAAGAAGAGTCCTAGGAGATAATCTAAGTGTAAGCCCCCTCATTTTGGAATAGGAGTAATTTGGTCATTTGTAATTATTTTTATTATTTTGTTTCATTAGATATGTTTAAAGAATTAATTTCTAAAATTCTTTTTAATATATATGACACTTTGTCATGACTTTGATATTTTGAGCAATACACGACCTTTTATCTTCCAACAAAATTTATATTTTTAATCTTGATTGAGTCTAATATAGTTGGAACATGGATGTTGTATTTATTTGATCTCCTCCATGCTCCAAAAATATTGACAGCCATTTAGAACCAGTGTTACCGTAAAACTGCCTTCATTAGACTAGAACTTGACCCAAACCAAACACAAACACATGTAGTGCACCCAAATATCCTCAACCAAACCTTATACAATTACAACCCAACAACCAACTCCCCCTCTCATATTCGGCTAAGAGCAGCCCCCCTTGTGGTCAAACCCTATTAGCACTACGAAATCCCCTCATATATTTAAATCTATTTAAAAAGCTCATATATATATATCAATTTATCACCAAATCATAACCCTAGCCCTAACCATAACCATAACAAATCTATTTCCACTCTTGTGGCTGATCCCTCCCCCCTCTCCAACGTGTAAGAGCATCCCCCTTACCATCTCTCCCCCACAACATCCTCTCCTTCACCAAAAATCCCCTACTCTCCTCCAAAAGATCCACTTTTTATCATCCCTCCACCATCTCTCCATCCAAATACCATTAAACCTCCAAGAAGAACCCCATCTTCCCCAAAAATATACCAAAAATTTATTGTCATCATCAACAATCCATCAAGAAGGGAGTAGCAAACCAAGCACAAGCAAGAAGGAGCATTTCTTGGACAAGAAGAAGCACCATTATCTAATCCTCCAAAGTTTTCGGTAAATCTTAAATCTTTCTTTCTCAAATCCCAGGACATGATCCTTTTAGGTTAGGTAAAATTATTGACTTAGAAACCATATTTTGCCATCTTATTCTCATATTAGAAAATATGAATATTTCATGATAGGTTGGTGATAATTCGCTTATCGGTAGAACTAGTTTGAAACTTTTAATGCGATTATTTGAGGAAATTATTATTAATCTTTAAAACTAAATTAATAGGTGTTTAATTACTAGAAATTAATTATTTTAAAATTTATTTTCTGTTATTTTAATGTCAAATCTGAACATTATAATTAAGGGCCACTAGCCTAGGATTTCGGGTAATTTTGTGGCATTATTTTGCTAGTAAATAGAGGATGATTTGGATGGAATAAAGAGGTGAATATTTTCTGAGATTAAATCACAATATAATATAATATAAAATAATTTTTTTATAAATATAAACCATACTAATGGACTGGCAATGTCTCGAACAAGTTTCGGACAAAACTAATCAACCTAAAGTAGCCATAATCTTAAAATATATTTATTTTGTCAAATCTGGGAATTTATTGTTAAAATAAATATAACTTATATTTAAATAAAGATTATATGATTTATTATAATTTATTATGATTTATGTTCATGTCCTTTAATTGTGGACTTAAACTTAAATTTTTGGAAGTCAAAAACCAAAAACCAAGAAACTAGGTTCCAATATTCCGTAAAAGTTAAGTAAGTTGTTAGGAATAATATTGGACTTGGTTGTACATGGCAAAAAATAAAATTATATAAATAAGTTATAATATGAGAATTCTTAATTAGACCCTTAAGCATTTAATTGATTGATAGGTCAATTGAATTTCAGAGGAGTGGACGCGGAACCAAATAATAAGTTATATATATATATATATATATATATATATATATATATATATATGAATTTGTTCCCGTCTAGTCTACTGGGTCCAGTTCAGCCGAGTCCGACCCAGTAGAAATTTCTGGATTCGCTCATAGTTGTGCTGTGTACAAAGTTGTCATATGGGAAACTAGTATCGAGTAGGAGCCTACATCAAATATTTATGAAGGATAAGGTTTGATTCTGACCTGGTGGATCGAGACGAGATATATGTGTCCTGAGAAAGCAAATTCCCACTTCAACTTGAACTGTTCCTCTTCTCTTGTCCCTTGCACGGGACAAGATCTTCGACAAGTACCAAACTCAGCCTTGTTTTCAGGGTTGAAGCTCCCCACTCGTGTGCACGATCTCCTAATAAACTAAATAATTAGGTTAAAACCTAAACACATAGTGATAGCGCACCAAGACTTCTTCTGACTACTGTCACTTCTTTTAGTTCTTTATATGTATTATATTTAGGGATAATTAATCAACTAACTAATTAATTCCCTTTGTCATTGTGGCCAACGTGTTTGCCTTGAGATTCTCAAGTTGGAAAGTGAGAAAACGTGTCTTTTCTAATACATTTTGGAAGAATATATATATATATATATATATATATATATATATATATATATATATATTGTTAGAGTTAATTATGTTGAGAAGGTTGAAGAGGTTGTTATTTGGGTTTCAATAAATTCTAGTATTTAGAAATGTTGTTATTTGATCTAGAGCGTTGGGATCACGTCTTCGGCGGTATCCTGAAGACAAATTGAAATAAATGAATCAATATTGATTAAGATACGATATCATCAAAAATGACAAAACTATTCAAAGTAAAGCAAGCATTCAAGTAGATAAGGATAGCAACTGAATGAATTAGAAGTGCTCCTAGCTGTGATTGAGTATACTCTTAGCATATATATCATATATCCTAAAGCAGACTCGTAGCAATACTCTAAGTCTGAGCACTACTACGATATCTTACTAATTGTGACCCTTGATCTGCATGGGCCACCACTAAAAATGTGTCACGACCCGCACCCGGAATAGGGACACGAGCGGTGAATAACACCCAGCCTACACCGCGGCATCGGCGGTAGAATGCTGTCTAGGTCAACCATACTATCTAAATATCTCATGATACAATATCTATAAGGTAACTGTCAATGACATCTCAACTCCAAACAGAGGAACAATATGGTATATGATAATGGTAAACAATACTCAATCAAAATAAAAAAACTAAAGGAGGATGAAAGCACGATATGGAATAAAAGAGAGAAAATAAGAGTCACAATACATCCACAAGTCCAAATCCATAAGTCTAGACATAGCCACTCCAAAAATAATATATATACATGTCATGAGTCTAGAAATGAGACTAATACAATGTCCAAAAATATAAAACTAAGCCTCCTCGGTCATTGGCACTAGGTTCTTCTGCTCTAGAGGAGTATCATGTAATGGCTCACCATCCTGCGGCCCATAATAAGTGGGACACTGCTCCACAAGTCAATCATCTAAAAAATATATCCAATCAGGATTGGAGCAAAGTACAAAACTCTGAAAGCAGTTCCAAATACATGGTAGAACATATATGACAAGGAATAGAAAATAATACAAGATAACTAGCAACATAAAATAAAATAAACTAGAGTAAACAGATAATATACTAGAAAGGAAGAACATGCAATAAAAAATAACTGCAAGTAATGGAAATAGATAAACTAGCTAATGTGCTTTAGAGTACAAGTTCGTTATGTGATCGGGTTCGGTTGAACACAAGTACAATATGGTAACTCGACTACACATGTGGTATGTAATCGACATGTATATGAATACACTGGCTTGATCACATAACCAACTCCTACTCCCCCATCCCCAACCAATACTCATGGATCCAATCACGACACGTTACAAACATGAATATAAGTACACTGAATACGAGCAGTGTATGAACACGAAGTACATGATAATCAATACTCGATACACACGATGAAATACATGTGAAGGAGTACCCGCTGAACAAAGTAGGGGATAACATCCCATGACAGGATCCATTTAGTACCAGTCTGTGTAGCCACTGTGTCAAAATCAAGTAAACAGTTCTAGAACATGTGATATATACACTATCATGAAATAAAAACTAACAGAGAGATATACTCGCCTCTGGTCCTCGGAAAAAGAGGTAACTCGGTGTTCGAGCTGGTGTCACACAATCCTATTTAGGAAACATTATGTTAAATGGTGTAAAAAAAGAAATGAGCTAAAATGCACTAAACATGCTCTTCTAGGCCATTTCTAGGTCTCACTAAGTCCATATTAAGGTTATTAGTCTACAATGGCCATTATCTAGTTAATTCTAGCTATAATAGGTATTACATATAAGTACAGTTAGTATCTTAACTAGTATCAATTATACTTAACTAATATATAATTACTAACTGCTAATATATATATATATATATATATATATATATATATATATATATATATATATATATATATATATATATATATATATATATATATATATATACTGATACTCATATAACTAACTGGCACTCAATGATATTATCTAATCACTAACTAGGATACCTACAATAATTGATGCACTAGCTATTAACTGTCATCTAATTAACTATATGCCATAGGTAATACTCTGACTGCATATGTGCAAAACTTACTACTAACTGATAATACCAACATAACACTCATTGACTGATACCCCTAATTGGGAACTACTACTCACTTAACCAACTAATACTCTAATTAATACATACTAACTATGCCACTAACTACTAAAGAACTAATTGTTGATGCTGCAATTGTTGCACCTAATGCTACTACCTTACTTGCATATTCCTACATACTGCCTATACTGATACTCCAACACTAAAAGTATTACCTGATATTGAGACATCCCTCTTATGCTCGGTCCACTGGACACAACTTCAAACCCCTGCACTCCATGTTGATATTGCTACTGCCTTGCATCAGTTGCTCCAATCTGCAACCAAATCCTGCCTGACCAGTACCCGAGTTCTCCAATCCACTTCACTACACACTACTCCATCCCCACTGCTATCAAACAATCCCCTGACACCAATGTATATCAATCACTACTTACACACACATATCTCTTTACTAAACACAGTCCACATAACCCCTTACTTACATATCCCTTCACTCCAAAACCCCACATTCAATTACACCGATACCAGTGTATCAGTTCTCACTAATATACTGAGAATCACCGACACTCAAGCCTCACCAATACATACTTGCTCTCAGGAACCTCACTGACACCAATGTCACACCTCACTGAGACACACTCTCACACCCAAGATCTTGCACCTCGTGTGTCCAACCTAGTGCATGACTGACACTATGATACTAACCAAGTTACTCCTGGTACATCAACATTATCCACAATTGCCCCCTGCCCTTAGTTGCTACTGCTACAACCTGATCTCCCCCATCTAATACTAATACCTCCCATTCAGGAGTACAAGTATCAGGCACTCTTGCAGTGCAGGAATTACTTCTACAACTTGCACAAAGTAAACCCGAAAGCTCAACCCCCTACGTGGAATAATGCCTAAACTAATACTCTTATGTAGACTCAAACTAAACTCGCTGTCACCCCTCATGGCTAATATCCCTCACTGATCTGAATGTAACAAGTAAAGTTCACTTGTAGGCTTAAACCCCCTATCCTCATGAACTGATACTCAAATCATTCCCCCGTTCCTTGCATACACTCATATGTCTAATAATATCATACCTACTGACACAATATAATATATATATATATATATATATATATATATATATATATATATATATATATATATATATATATATATATATATATATATATATATATATATATATATATACCCACATATACACAAGGGCCATTATGACAAACACTAAGCATGCAAAGCATGCATAGATAGGATACCATGATACATATCCAATTGGAATATCAAAATCCAGATTCCTCCATAATAAACACTATCTCACAATAATTATACTATTATATAACTAAAGTAACTTGCTACAATAGAATTTAAAGAGAAATTGTACAAATCACACAAAATAGAATCACGTATCACACGGTATCACACTGTCTCGTGATACGGCCTACTCGTATCCAATTGTGGACACGTAACTAGTTTCACAACCTCGATCTAATTCTAATTAGATCTAATTGGTCTCATGACACACAATTGATGTGTCAATCTCGTAATTCCTTCTATCTCGACACAAATAACCATATAAAAATTATAATACATATATAATTAGCCTAGAACTTGTTCCTATAGGTAGTCATATGCCATGGGAAGGTTCCTAATATTCAAATGCATGATTTAGAACCTATAATGAAGGTGAATTCAGAATTGTACCTATTGGGAGATGGATTTCCAATAAAATTATCAATGGACACGATCCGGACACAATCTCCTTGCCACAAGCTCCTCTTTCTAATGCTCCTTGCCAATCCAATCTCCAATGCTCCTTGCTAGGTGAAATTGAGAGGGAATGAGAATGAATTGATGGAGGGTGAAAGAAATTGAGGATCTAGAAATTTGGGATCTCAAAATGAATGAACAAATGGAGAGGAGAGGGAGAGAATGAGCTATATGTGGTTGGCCCCTTGTTTTTTCCCTCTCCAAGCAAATGTCAACGTTTAATTTACCCCTAATGGTTAATCATGAGGAATAATTAAGGAGGGTATAATAGAAAGTCTATGTACTAATATAAATTAGTCTTAATCCTCCTAATTAATTAAAGGGAATGGGTCTAATGGGCCTAGTCCGTGTTGGGCTCAATAAATTGTCATGACAAGTCTAATTGGGTTCAATAGTGTCAAGTATATTTAATAGGCTAGCCCACTAACTATAAGTAAATAGCACCAATCACAATTTAATTAAATAGCACTATAATAATTATTAATTACTAGAAATAATAGATATTCAAAATGACCAAAATACCCTCATTTGAAAAAGTAGGGGTGACATCCTTATAATTTCGTGCATGTGCACAACAACACTACATTCAGTGCGATAACATAAAAATAGAGTTATACTTAACATGACAATGGAACAACAATACTACATAAATCCATTTCTTATATTAGCAATTAAAAAAATTTGTATCTGACAAGTTAATATTTCATGATCTATATAGCAAGTTACTACAGTCATGATATTACTCATTTTTTATCTGTCTTGGTTCTCTTTACTTTGCATTAACTATCTCATTGCATATAAATAAAGACTAGCATCTTTTATTAAGTATAAAGGTAATAGGAGAGAATGATCAAAATCATCCATAATGAAGAAAATCATTCGCCTCGAACAATAAGATCTCTGCCTGATTCCAAGTCTGACCAAGTTCTTCGAACCAACCAAGCAACCCAATGCACCACGCGGAACAGAGCACTACAAGATGCTTAAGTTGGATGGTGAATATGATCCAAGATGGTGATTGTTAAAACATACCCATATTTAGTAATCCTAAAAGTAATAGGATTAGAGCAAAGTCCTTGTCCTATCTAGCTAGTCAATGAGTTTCTTAATGTCATGTCCACATAGGATTATATTTTTATGTAAGGACACATGACATACTATATAAAGAGGCATAGGGCTCCTTGTGTAGAGGAAAAAATATTGTATTCAAAAGAAATGTGTTGGGCAGCTGCCAAAAGGTTGACAGAAAGAAAGAGAAGAAATAGATATATTGAAGAAGAGAGAAATTGAGCTTCTCAGATCTTATTGGATGTTATCTCTGGGGATTTCTTGGGCTCTCATTGTTTACTTTCTTTAGTAATGGAGATTACAAAGTTGTAACAATCTTGTAAAGTTTTGTGATCTTATTTAGTAACGATGTTGCTCTCCCGATGGATTTTTTTTTTTTTTTTTTGCTTAAGTCGACAACCTTGTTCGATGTTGCGGGTATTGATTCGTCGTCGTAAACTCACCTTTGAGAATAGTTTTCGCTTTTATTTCCAACACCGTTACGGTGGAAGAAAAGAAAAGGAAATGGGAACATCCTTATGTTGTTTAGGGCATGTTTTGTCCCTACAAGTGGTCAATTTGAATCACAATTAACCGAGTGTTCTACAGTCGAGTATTCAAATTATTGGAGTACCCGCCTGCAATATTCTCGCCCTACTTGGTGAATCAAGCTTCGAAAGGTTTCTCTTTGACGTCTAGCTAGCTAGCGAGCTCCATGATTGCTAGGAAAGCGACCTACTGCTGGAATTGATCACTCATGAGTCATGACAACAAAAACAATTGCATATATTTATAGTACTCTGAGACTTCCTACCACTGATTAATTGCACTAGATCTACTGGCTTCATCTCAGAAATGAGTGCACCAATATATTCAGTTCTACACATCAGAGCTGTACTTATCACACGAAGGAGACAATGGAGAGAATAATCAAGTAATGACCAATATACTCCTTTTGTTTGGTGCTAACCAATACTTATCAATAGTATCAGCCCTCTTGAAAAGTTAAATTAGCATTCAATTTACCAAATTCTATATTCAGACATTGGAATCTCTCGCTTGGATTAAAGTAGTAACTAGTAGGTGCTGGGATATAATCTCACTGAACAAATAGTGAAGGAAAATAAAGAAGAAGAAAAAATATAGGAAAAAAATAAAATTTATTTAAAGTATTTATTTGGAGTGTATCATTGTGTGTCAATATCATGGAGACACTCCAAATCTAATAATTTACATAATTTATTATAATTTAGAGTATATGTTTGGAATGTCTTTACTGTGGATGGACCACTTAGTGATGGAAACCAATCTATAGGTCTCAAGTCATCGGAGAAACCCGAAAATATCGGATAATTCTACCTTTGATGCAACAATTAATCCTACAAACACAATTCAAACCTTTATAGCTCAACCTTAAAATTAACCATTTAGAGAGTGTTTGCTGATCGTCTTTGTAGCAAATGTAGCAAATGTTGTACTCGACATGCATGTCTCATTAAAATGTACGGACGTGCATGGAAAAGAAATTTGATACTGAACCAGTACGTATAAGAACCAGAGTTTCAGAAAAAAATAAATATAACTTTTGAAATCAAATCCGCTTTTAGTTAAAAATCCCCAAAATGAATTATTTTTTCAAGGAAAAAAAAACGAAGTTGGTGTTTGGCATAACAGATTTTCCTTACTGATTTTGTAAAAGAGAAACATAAACAGCACCAAGAAGTTGTACCAAAATTGGCCTATGTTTTGTTGCCATAATAAGGAGCTTTAGACAATATGATTAATAGTCCCCAATCCCTTAAGATAATCAACTCCAGGCCCCAACTTGGTATAACACCCATGAGACGGCTGTCTCATGTCTAAAATTTTAGAGGGCATCAAAAAAAAATATTTAATATTATTTAATATATGTAAGTCAAATTCTGAATAAAAGTCTAACTTACTCATTCTAATCATTCTAGTTCGTGTAACAAGATTTCTTCATTATAGGATATCTGAATGTCATATATGAATAACAAGAGACAAGTCAGTTAATCAGACTAAAAAATAATTGGTGTACCCGCTGTCAAAATTCTCTCACCTTCTGTCACTCTAACAGTCTGCATTACAAAAACACAGCAAAATAGCAACGAAAATTTCTGTCGCTAAACAGAAATAACAACGATCAGCGACAGAAAACGTCCTACAGCAAATGTCGCCGTCAATTTTTCGTCATTGAAGCAACAGAATAGCGACGGATTCAGCGACAAAAATATAGCGAACGATTAGCGTCTGAATGTTTCGTCGCTATGCTAGCGACGAATTTGTGACTTTTCTGATACATTTTATGTATCAGACAGCAGCATAGCGACAAAATATTTTCAGTTTTTCGTCGCTAAGCCGTCACTAAACAGAAATAGCGACGGATAAGTAACGAAAAACAGTCGTCACTACAGCAAATGTCGTCGTTATATATCCATCGATGATCTGTCGCTGAAGCGACAAAATAGTGACGGATTCAGCGACGGATTAGCATCTGAAATGTTTCGTCGCTATGCTAACGACGTATTTGTGACTTTTCTGATACACTTTGTGTATCAGATAATAGCTTAGCAACAAAAAAAATTAATTTTTTGTCGCCAAGTCATCGTTATTTTGAAATTTCTCATATTTTTGTCGTTAGGTAGTCGTTGTTTCATCGCCTATCAGTCATTATTCCATCGCTAGTCTGTCGCTGAAGTTAATATTTTTTTTCCAGAATCAATTATTTCCTACTATGCACATACCTAAAACAATAAATATATATAAAATAAATTGATCACAGATTCAAACACATCCAAATAGATATCCAATCACATATGCATATTCAAACATATCAAAAAACGTACACAAATGAGCACGAAATCCAAACATATCCAAATATATATAATGTACAAGTCATATTAATACATAACTGAAGCCGTGATAGTACAAATGTCATACAAATACAATAAATACAAAAAAAAAACTCTCAAAATATATCAACTTGAAGGTGGGGGTGGGGGCTGTAATACCCCGTTCCGCTCAAGCGGGTTGCCGATTCAAACGGCAAAAGTGCAATGTTCCGACCCACTTTGCTCAGGCGAAAATACTCGTTTGAGGCAAAGGATATCCAGACTTGTCCCTTCAGGAGTTCGGCTTAAGCTTTCAGAGGCTCGCTCGGAGTATCGCTCAACCGAGGCGAATCATCGCTAAGGTGGGTGACTACGGTGAACTTGTCTTTGCTTAGCCAGCACACTTAAAATATGGAACGATACATGCTAGTCGCTAGGTGAATCACCCCCTGCATGTTAATAAGAATACAACACACCTAGCTAAGGGAATAATCCCAACTTGTATTGCTATGTTAGAACATGGAAATGAAACATTGCTTATATTCAGACCCTCGCATGCTACCTTTGCCTTGTGCAACTGGACTCTGCTATGCCTCGAGTAGAACAATATAAATATTACACTCTTAGTTTTGCACTTCTTTACTGTTACACTGCACAACCCTAGATCACGTCGCTCGAAAAGTTCGTTTACGGTTTCATTCCTCGACTTACCTTCGGGCTCGAGCCAACGTGATTGCTTAAGTTCCTTACAAATGCATGCTTGCCTTCTTATACATGTTAACTTGTAATGTTGCCTCGACTCAATGTTTGTCACACGAAACTTATGCCACAAGCAAGTAACACTATCGCGTATTGTTCATGCATTGAGTCAGCCAGAAGACTATCGAATAGTCCTCATGTGCAATTGAACCTGCAAGTATCCGGGACCGTTAGGTCACTAAGGCAGTCCCCGCACCAGGGGTGCATCAAGATAAGTTGAACACTGAACTGGAATCAAGTTTTACATTGGAAATAATAATCATAACAAGTTTACTCCTGAACGAAAATCCTGTCAAGTAAAGAAAGAATCACAGCTCGTGGAGCAAATTCTCGGTTCAGAACAAAGAATCATGGATTATCATGTCAGGTTGGAAAATGGAATGACCCAAGACTTGCATTTCGCGGACAACTTGTTAACAAGTGAGATTTTCGGATCTCTGTTCCTGCGGACTATCCCGGGACACTGGGGCCGATCCGATCCGGACGGAACCCTGTTTAGTCTGCCTATTTCGGGCATAATGGCGTGTAGCGCCTGTGAATTATCCTTCACGCCATTCTTGCTCATAGACTAAAGTAGTCACCTATTTCGGAAGAAATGACCTGTAGCGCTCCTGATCCTTGAGTTGCACGTCATTTTCTTTCATGTACTACACCCATCCTTTATGGCTATGCCAGTGACTCATGTTCATATAGATAAGTCATCCTCGCTTAGCGGCAACCCGCGTGCGAGTCATTGCATTGCATCAAGTAGATCGGAATCACCTGAACGATCATGGATATAAGATACTTGTGCATCATTAAACACTTCAATATCTTCTGTAAACGCCTTGAAACAACTGTATACTCGTGCACCGTAGTGTAATCGTGCTCACAACACAGTGTTTGCATATGCTATTGTTCCTGAATGTTTATACCTGCTCGTGCTTGAATTAACTTGTTTGCCTTGGACAGGGAAGGACAAATGGTAAGTTGGTCTCGCCGTATTTTCTCTTATATCGCACGGCGCACTGCCACACGAGTTAGGCTATTCAAATCTTTGCCATAAAACTGATCCTAAGGCAACTAAAAAGAGAACATAATAGTGGATGCACGGAACCTATATTACGTGTTTGAATTTGTCGAGCGGGCGAGTAGCCTCCCCACTAGTGCATTCGTGTACTGATAATCCACCAGGTTGTTTGCAGGGTGCGGGAGAACCTCGTTCGGTGCGGATGCCTCCTTCGTGCATGCTAAGGCGTGGAGTAAATCCGAAGCCTTGGAGCGTTGCGTCTGGAACTGAAGCACATATACAAGACATAATGTTGGAACATCGCATGTACAATCATTCCACAAATGTAGCCACTTGGCAAGCTTTTACTGTTTCAGAGAGAGAGGCTTGAGCGACTTGTAATCTCGGCTATACGCCGACTGTAACACTTGTTTATATCAATCAAGAGTTTATTTTACTTCAACTTGTGTTATTCAATGCTTCCGTTATTGTCGATTCAGTGAACTTGTTACCAAATCACTTATGCGTTTATAATTCTGCTGTACTCGGATAATCTGTGCGACTCTGTGGCTTAGACCTCTTACCGCCAGCCAATGAACCACGGTCTTGCACGGGCGCGGCTCACGCTCGTTTGGCATCATGCCCAGATGGGCCGAAACGATCGTCCGACGGGAGCGTCGGTGCGGTAATTCTCGCCTAGCGAGGATGGTCGATTTGCCTGCGGGAGATCGGGGCGTGACAGGGGTGGTGGGGTGGCGGTTGTCGTCTCACCATGTACTGCATCATAATTGTACTAATGATCTATTCTAGCTCCTCAAGAACAATACCAGCAGGAGCTATAGTAGAAGCAGGAGATGGAGTGAAAGCAAAAGTTGGAGCAGTGATAGGAGCAAGAGTCACCGGAGGTGGAGCAACACGAGACTCTGTCAGCTCTCTCATCTGCCTCTGTAGGTCATGCAAAATCGTCGTGACCTGCTCTATAGTGAGAGCGCCAGAATGAACGCTGGGGACAGGTTGTGATGATACAAATGGATTAGGAGAAGGAGCTCGGGAGTAAACCGACAAGTATACTGCCAACGAATCGGTACCGTATACAATGTCGCATTTCCCTCTTCCGACAGCTTATATCCACAAATCGTTCCTCCCAGCTGGTGTACATGGCTGACTAGTCTCACCCTCCCCCCTCCCCCAATAGCACACACCCCAACAGACCTGACTCTCCAATATCCCATACGTCTCATATATTTATTTTGGTTTAGAGTTAATATCCAAATTATAGTCATAGTTAAGGTTTTTAGATACCGTAGTTTAGGGGTAAAGTTTTTATTATTAATTAGGGTTATGGTTTATTTTTTAGGGTAAAAAATATATGTAAATTATAAAAAGAATATAATTAAATTAACTTGACAAAATTTTATAAAAACAAAACTTACATATGTCTTGGCTGCCCGGTCATCTACGAGCTTCCCATCTTTTTTCCGTTTTTGGGTCTGCTCGAAAATTTTGCAGAAGTCGACGGTGTTTGGGTCTCCGCTTGTTCTGGCAGCCTCCTCGCACTGTAGTAATTTAATAATTAATAACTAAAAAATAAGAATTAAAAAAGTACATATATAAAAAAATCAAAATATTGATCATCTGTCGATAATGCTCGGAGTACAAGATGGATCCACCTGCGTGGTGACCAGCTTTAGCACTGGCCGCCCTCGCCTTCTCGGACTTAGCCTTATATGCTGGAATGTCCATCTTCTTCTTTATCGCCTCCAAAAACTACTCTTTCAGCCTCTCCTTGCGATAAACTCCTAGAAGTATAGACATCGCCTTCTGGTCATTGATCATATCCCTTTATCCTTTTGTCGGGGATTAACTTGTAGCCCTTCCGGATCGCAGCATCTCTGTGATTCAGCCAACAGTACATCTTCTACAAATCAAAATAGAAAATCTAAAATAAGAAAATATTTAAGTAATGTAATGAAATAAATTATTATTCTAAATAAAAATTTTATACATACCTCCAGAATTTCAAGCCAAACGAATCACCTATCCTTTGGGATATCACTGAAGTTGGGGGAGAGGGTCGGAGCTGCCATCGTGAGGAGTATGAGAGGAGAGGAGAAGGGGAAAGGTTTTGACGGGGGGGGGGGGGGGGGGATGGAAAGTTTTGAAAAATATTTCAGAATGGGGAGAAGAGGTTGTTGACTGTAACTTTCGTAGCGACAAAAATTGTCCATCGCTATTCCTTCGCTACAGTAATTCTGACAAATTAGCGACGGAATAGCAACAGAACCAAGGATATATTTGTTTGTGTTTTCCACTTTTATTTGGGAGTTTTAGTCCCACATTGGAAAACCACCAATGTGTATATCTCAATATATAGCTTTGCTTAGTATTGGTATATGCACATGGGGTGGTGGCCCATGTGGGTTGACTTTCCTAGAGGGATTAAATGTGAACCCCTTTATGACAATCTTTATTTTGTCACCACCTTTGAGATATTTCCCTTAGGAGATAGTGACTCGGACTCGGACTCGAGGGTGCAAAGTGGCACTATGCAGTCAGGGACTATGCGGCCTGGAGCTATGCGTCCAAGAGCTATGCGGCCAGGCGCTATGCGGCCAGCGAGTTAGCATGAGCGAGTCGAGTATGGAGGGGAAATGATCTGTTGTTGACGACGCATGAAGCGCATGGTTATTCGTGCCTTCCGGAACATGCGGCATATACGGCGCATGGGTGTCTATGCACAGTGGCAGCTGCTTTCGGCGCTTGACGACGTTTGGCGGTGCTACTTTGTACAGCGTGACCGGCGACTACGAGGCATGCGGCTTGGTGTCTGGTCGGATAGCGCATATGCGACATATGCTTTCTCAGGCCACATAGGTGCTCCACATTGACTATTGTGACTAAGTCTGGGTTTGAGATGGCTTATCTTAGTTGCTTCTGCTTATTTATTTTGAAAAAACACTGTCAAGAGTTGGTCAGTAATAGACTTTCAAAAAATTCATTTTGAAACAGGTTTGAAAGTAGTTAAGAGACTATTGGTGGCAAAAACTGCTTACGATATTACCTTCTTAAAAGCTTTATCAATCAAAAATACTATTTGTCTTCCAAAACTTTTGGGTGATACCATCTTCCATTACATTACTTAAATATTTTCTTATTAAAATTAAAATTAAAATTAAAATTAAAATTAAAATTAAAATTAAAATTAAAATTAAAATTAAAATTAAAAAATTTTGGGTGATTAATTCTTTGGGTTAAAATTTATCATATCACATGTGATGTCAGCTACCATGTCATATGTCAAATAATGGAAGATGGCATCACCCAAATTTTTTCGGAGACGAATAGCAGAATTGTTTATCAATCCCAAACTAGAAATGGAACAAATTTGCTGTTTTCCAAAAGCTATATACCAAATATGTTCCCACTCCTATAAAAATGTGGATCCCACTGATTATTTTGAAAAACAACACCCACAACTCGTGGAGCCCATATTTTTATAGAAGAGATTATTAGGAACGAAGCGTGGAAACCGTTCCTCCAAACCAGAGAGCCATGCGAGAGAACCGAACAAAAGCACACAAACCGAAAATGCCGAACACAAATCGCAGACACAAAAAATTTTACGTGAAAAATCCTTACGAAAAAAAACTACAGGACAATCGGAATCCAACCCTGAAGAACCTCCACTAATAGAATAAAGATATTACACCCTCTACAAGCTCATCACCGCAAATCTTTGGAACAGAAACTAGATTACAACCACGAAGAAGAAAGACAACGAGAAATACCCAAAACTAATATCCATCTTCGAAACTGCCTCCAATCCTTCTTTCTCCTCTCTAATGTTGCAAAGTACTCTTGCAACATTTTTTTCTTTTTTTTCTCATATATTGCATGAGCCTTTTTATAAACCCTTGCATGAATTAGGATTTCCATGTATTAAAAATCTATATATGGAAGCCAAAAATATTTATAAAAATTTAATTACATTCAATGATATATTTAATGAAAATTAATCATAAATTGGCTTGCCATAAATTGAAAATTCAATTATATGGAAAGTTAATATATGAAAGATCCAATCATAAATATAAAATTAAAGTCAAAGATGGAAATCAAATAGAATATTTGCTTATCAAAGATGTTCCAATACACGACGCTCGATGCACTTTCCGAAATTTTTCGACACACGAATAGTGCTCACTACAAGAAAAATACATTTTTATAACGCTTGAAAAAAAAAAAATTATTATAACGTTTTGTACAGAAGCGTTATAAAGATTCAACTCCCCATCTGAGAAAAGGCTGTGCTAGCTGCTTCTTTCTTTCTTTTTTTCCTTTCACAAAACTTCCACCCCCTCCACTCCACTCCTCTCCAGAAGAAACTAAACTCCTCATTTTCTTCTTCTCCACAACACTTCTCTCCTCATCTTGCTCCTCCTCCTAACCCTTGTCTCCTCATCTCCTCACATGGAGAAGGATCTGCAGTAGTGCATGGCTCGATAAAAAAAAAAAAAAAAACCTCCGTGGAAAGGAAGCATTAGGAACCGCCGACGTTCTTTGCCCCCTCTCTGTGTCATCGATACCAGGTACTATGATCTTTCCTCTCCTCTCCTCTCTTACCATATGGGCAGTGCTGGCTAAGAGGCACACATACTCTGGTGTGTTTGCTTATTCTTCCCCTTTCTGTTAAAAAAAATAAATACTGTCCCACGGATATGCTTACAACGAAATTTTTATTATTGTTTCAATCTATACTTCTACACTCCAATTTTTGTTTTTGTTTTTTTATCTCAGTAGGAAAAGGGTGGAATTTTGGAGTAGGAATGCGAATACAATAGAATAAAAAATTCTCATTCGTGCTCCAATTTGTACTCCCATAATCGCTAATATTTATCTTTTCTTTACTATTCTTCTATAAGACAGACCTCAGTGTTTGAAGATAGCAATCCTCTGAATGTGGATCTGTAAGGTATTGCTACACATACATTTTTTTTTATTAAAAAATCCTAAGTTAACTGAGATAATCATATATCACCCACGGCTACACAAAAAAGAGGATCAGTACATCATATGATTTTATCCCAGAATAACATGGCCATTTAAAACCGTATTCATTGCTAAAACAACTTGCTCCATCATTTCTTGCATGACCCTCTGGATAGCCACTAACCATTTTAGCACTTTTCTATGTTAATTGTAGCAAAGTAAATAGATAATCTCATACCATAATGGTAATTCATATTTCCACGAGAAAAAACCATAAATGGACCCGAAGATTCGCAAACCCTTCCAAAGAACATGTCGCAGAAACCTCAAAACTCTTGAGACCTCAAAATAGACAGGTTTCAATCATGTAAAAGAATATTAGTACCAAAGGATATATCTTTGTTGTAAGCACCCAGTATTGTTAGAGTATCGTCGTAATCCCCTACTTGTGGCCTGAAGAAGGCGATTCGAGAGGATACAAAACTTGTAAAATTACTGCATCTGACCTTTGTTCTTGCAAGGGCAAGCTGTCATCTTTCACGTATTGAAGCTCTTGTATTTGCATCATGAATGGGCCTTGAATGATTTCACGTCCACCTAATTGTGTCTGTGTATCCATAACAAATGCTTCTTGTCAAATGGACGCCTCCTCCTTATAGAACATAACTTGGCATATCAGATGTACTAGTTCAGTTTCAAATTTTCTCAGGTTAATATGTAATGTACTCTTCTTTCTTTTTCTTTTTCTTTTTTCCTTGGAGAAGCAACCTGCACTCCTCTATATTCTCATTTTCATCAACTGTCTTGCCCCTATACGAAGATGCACAAATTACAGCACTAGACCAGAATGTAGAGGCCCCTCTTTGAACTTCCTAATTTATTTAATCCCTACTAGTTTGTAACAACTTGCTAGAATGAACAAATACCAGCCAGAAGATTTGTATATTAGGTGGAAGTGTGACCATTTGGATGAAAAGGATCTAGTAGGCAACTATTGCTTTTATTCCTACTTGTTGTGACACCTAATTATTCTACAAAATAGTCCATGCATAAGGACCACATGGAAGCACATTGTCTCTCGGTTGTTTCAATTATTAATGGAGTATGGTAGTGTAGATTGGTTTGGCGCAACAATGATGTCATTCTCAAATATTGACTGTGGAGGTCTGTTGGCATCTGCCAATAAATGGTTTGCTTAGATGATGGCATCCAATTTTGGCCTTCGGCTAATGAACACTACTACCTCTTTTATCATATTGATGTTTCCATTTTTGCCCTGTTATTAGAGTTACTACTATTAAATAGATAGAAACAAACTGAAGCTAATATGGCAATACATTTAGCAGTGTGTCTCTTCTTATATTTGAAAGTGTTTTCAATACATATAGGAAGAAGAAAAGGGAAGTTTATTGATTCTTGGATTTGGAGGGAAAACAGTTACAAACTAATTTGAAAAAACTGAAGTAGATTCCAATTTCTGATACTCTCCCCTTTCCTTTCTCATATATTTATACATCAAGGTAGTTATAAACTGAACACCCCTAATTACAATTCTACCACTGACTACATTAGTCCTTAATTGGTTCTTCTACTTGCTGTTCAAATACTCTGGCAATCCACCCTCTGATACTCTGTGAATCACTGTGAAGTCTTCAATATCAGTGCAAGTGAACTCAATAGCTCCAGTATCATCAGTACATATAGATTAGTATCAGTGAACTCAGTACTCCAGTATCAGCTCAGTATCAGTGAACTCAGTAGCTCAGTACTCCAGTATCAGCACACCCAATAGCACACAGTAGCTCATAGCCAGTAAGTAGTTCAGTGCACAGCTAGGTAGTTCAGTGCAAAATCTAAGTGAAGGAATTAGGATCGTATCAATTTAGCTCCTCCATACCATTTTTTTTTTTTTTTTTGTGCCAGCATCTACCCTTGGAGTTGGACGTTATTGGATTCAGAACTCCAGGAATCGACCGGATATGGAACCTTGACAGTGAGATTTGCAGACGATGGCAATTTTGGAGTTGGACAAGGATGGTCAATCTGATCTAAACATTGCCATTTGTAAGACCTGGGTGTACTGTGTATATGATTTCTTGATTTGATTCTTTACCTGTTGCAAGTGGTATTAGAGCTGGTTAGTGATGAGTAATGATTAGGGATCATGAACTACACAGTGAGAATGGCTTCACATTAGTCTCTGTGTAGTGGTAAGCTCGCTTAGATCCTATTCTAAGCTTACTTTAGTATTTTATCTTCAGCACCATTACTCATCTTGATCTAGCAATCAACTTCTTCTTTTTTTTCTTTTCAGTAAAGAATACCAACTTGAACATGTGAACCTATGGCATGACACTTGCATGCACTACTTCTTTTCCATTTATTTGCAGGTTTGAGTTTCATATGCTTGTCATTTGTTTAAGTTCCTTCAACATGACTTTATCAGTGGGATAGCTGACCTTGAGAGAGTGAAAGCTCACAGATTTGATACAAAGGTCTAAGAGCCAACTATTGGGATTTTTGTAGATACATAAAAATTTCACCTGATTAGGCTTTACTCGATAACATGTCAATGTTCAGTTGTTGGTGATTGACCTGTTGACTATTCTTGGTGCCTGTTCTTGGTGTTCATTAGGGTTCTTCTACACCAATTTTCTATATGTTGGGTAGAGTCTAAAGAATTGAGCTCATAAAATACGAAAAGACTAAAATATATCCTGTTTCTGTTGATGCAGGTGGAAGGGAACATGGTGGCTGATGCAGAAAAAGACAAAGATGAGGGCCAATCGAAGATTCACAAGGTAATGTTCTTGTTTTACGTTTTGAAATATACATACTCTAGTGAAGAGGTAAAGATAGATTAGATATTTGTGTTCCATTAGAAAACTGATTTTTCATGAGGAACAATGTTATAAGAAATTATTTCGCTTATAGTATGCATTATCTATTTCCTTTCTTCTTCTTTCTTAATATTTAGGTGAATATCCAAGTTGTATGTGATGTTTCCCTGAAATATTTTTCAAATCCAGAGCTACTGTTTGAAGGTAACAGCTGACTTAGTACCTCTAAATGAAAGAAAGATGACAATTAAATATAACACATTCAAAATAGGTGGATTGGTATGTTATATTTTGTTAAGTGAGCTCTACTATTCAAGTACTCCCCAATTTTAGCTCTCAAATTATCTGCTTAATTGGTATTTCTAGATGTATATTTTTAATATAGATAATATTGAATGAGGATTATATCTGACTATTTGCTTGATTTAATATGCCTTCAAGTTGGAATTTCTGTTGGCATTTGTGTTTGGCTATAATTTTCATCTATTAATTTTCCATGGCTTGCCATAACATAGTGTTTGGTTTTCTTCATTCTTGTACATCTTATTTGTCCTTGCTTCTAAAAAAATGGAATGTATGCCAAGCTGTAAGTGCTTCTGCCGCTAAGGAAAAGTAAGGTCGCTTCCTTGGCCATCGTTGGCCATGCTGCAAACGACACGAACATATTGGGTGGCGATTACACTGGTTTCGTTCCGACCACTTTCGATACTTTGCCTCTTTTTTCAGACTCTCTCTTATATGCTAGGAAGCATTGACACTCTGAAATTAGTGTATCGCCGTGTCGGACATATATTAGATATGACAAACACTCCAAATACACACACTGACACATCAAAACAATGTCATGTCTCCGTATCCGTATCCGTTTAGCGTTGTATTCTTTTCTTGTCTGCAATATATGAGTTAATTTCTTCTTCTTTTCATGTTAATAAGAGGAACTTGTACTAAAATTGTTTCCTATGTAATTTAAATCTATCTTGGTTTATCCAGGCAGAACGCTGTCGCCTTTCTATCGAGCATCCGGATATTATGACAACTGTCGCTGATGTAGTTGCAGCTTTGAGGTCCCCTCGACACAGATAGCATTAAAATTCTGTGACCATGATATATGTTCGCTAAACATTTATTTTGTCCAGCATCTCAGGAAGTTTTGGGTTTGAACCTTGTTTTCGCGGTGACTTCCTTTGAATTTTGATATATGAGTTGGTTTTTAAATTTTAGGTTCGACTAACACAATTAATTAGATACTATCAAACTTCTGCAGGGAGAGAAGTGGCCCCAAGTCATTGTTGTTCCAGAACTTGTTGATAAGAGAACTATATTTCATGATTTCTTTGAATTTTTTTTTTTTCTCTTTCTTACTATCATGTTTGTGTCCTTGTGATTGCTGAATTTTCCTATGGGACTTATTCTAGGGGGATGATGTTCCGAGTACATCGAGCAGGCTTCTCAGCCCCGACTCCAATCCAGGTGCAGTCGTGTCCAATTGCTTTAAAAGGTCGAAATGTTGTGTCCATTGCTAAAACAAGACCTTGGAAGACGATGTGTTGTCTTATCCCTGGCTTTATTCAGCTTAAGCGACTTAGGCAGATTTATTCATGAATTCTTTCTTAGACTTCAGTTTCTGTTCACGTTCTAATATATAAGTTAATTGTGCATATATATATAAATTAATTATGCATGCATGCCTTTGTTAAATCTCTAGGTAAATGTTTCTGATCCATCCGTGGTTATCATTTTATCCAATTCAATCCTGGGCTAAGAGTTTTTCAGTGGGATGCAGCAAAAACATATGGTGGAGAAGCTCCTGCAGAGACTGGAGCTATAATAGGTAAACTTGATGTCGATTTTCACTAATAACCTAAAAAATAAAGAACAATGCTTCTTTTTTACCTGTTGAAAGTTGTGAATTTTTTATATATTCACTTTTTAGCTTTGTTTTCCTTTTAAGGTACAACAAGGGACATGGATTTTTTTGATGGTATAAAGGCTCTTTATATTTTTTCAGAGTTAGGTGGTTATGAGTTCCTTCTTTTTTATTTGCAGTTGAATTTTTTGGTTGTCGAGGACTATCAAAGAGAAATAATAGATCTCTACTGTAAAGGAGTGGAAATATAAGCTTGGGTGCTTTACTTTAGATCGTAATTCAGTACGTCTCCTCCAGTTCACAGAACCGCAAAACAATGCATATAGTGGAGCAGATGTTGGAATCGGATGTATCATGTGATGACCCCATGTACAAGTGATTTCCACGACTTCATCTCAGAACGACGTTGTGACTGCTCTGGCTCATGAGAGAGGGAGTCGAGTCGTACTCTCGAAAATATGAATTTTTTTGCTACTCTTTTTTGTTGTACCCAATTCATTTTATTCTATTGCAGACTCTCTAAATGGAGCCACTTGACTTTTGTTTCAAGAGTTTCTTAGATTGATGATGTGCATGGTTCATATTCTTTTGAATTTGAACAGTATTGAGTATTGCTTTTATAACGATTTGAAATGTGATATATATCTGTATTAAATTATAACAGCTTGAAAAACAAGTGTCATGTATATATAAGAATCTTATTTATAACACTTTAGAAAATAAGTGTTATATATGTTTGTTTATTTATAACATTTGTAGGAAAACAATGTTATATATGTAGAAAATATTTATGATGCTTTTAGAAAACATTTATAAAATTGGTTTTCATAACGCCTGGGGACTTATGAAAAAGCGTTATAAAATGTCATTGATGACACTTTTTAGCCGCCATAAAAAGGTATTTTTGTTGTAGTGGTTCGTCGCACTTCGGGGTATTCTCCACATAGGTTGGGAACGTCACCCACTCTAACAAATCTTTTCCAGCACAACTATGTGGAGGGGGTCGTCATCCCGACGATCCGCCAGCAGTACTCAAACATTTTATTGGTTGAACCTTTGTGAACATGTCTGCTACGTTGTTATCTGTATGAACATTCTCAACCGTCGTTTGCTTCTTTTCAACCACATCTCGTTTTCACTGATACCAGGTATCAATGTGTTTGGACCAGCTATGAAATATCTGCTTCTTCATAAGGTGAATTGTACTTTTGCTATCGCAAAGCAAAGTGTACTACTCTTGCTTTAGCCCCACTTCCTGTAACAATTTTTTCATCCACAGCAACTCCTTGCAAGCCTCTGTCGCCGCAATGTACTCTGCCTCTGTCGTCGATAAGGCAACACACTTCTGCAACCGCGACTGCCACAATACTCCTCCACCAATAAACATCATCACATGGCCCAAAGTTGATCTCCTCGTGTCTACATCTCCAGCCATATCAGCGTCGGTATACCCAACCAGCTTCGGCTTGTCACCACCAAAAGAAAGTCTCCAATCGGCAGTGCCCTGAAGGTATCGTAGAATTCACTTGACTGCACTCTAATGTACCCTTCCAGGATTGGAAGTACACCTGCTAACTGTGCCAACTGCGTGAGCGATATCTTACCTTGTACACACCATAGCATACATGAGACTCCCCAGAGCTGAGGCATGTGGAACCCTCTCCATATCGTCCTTCTCGTCCTCGGTAGATAGACATTGCTCCTCAGTGAACTTAAAGTGAGCCACAAGGGGGTTACTCACTTTCTTCGACCCGTCCATCCTGAAACGCTGAAGTACCCGGTAGATGTACTTTTTGGGGGACAAGTGCAGCAGCTTGGACTATTTCTCTCGGCTGATTGTAGGAACCCTAGAGGGGGTTGAATAGGGTCAAACTAATAAATCAATCACAAATGATTAATAATAGACAATTTAAAAATTAAGTGTGCAAGAAGTAAAACAATAAGAATACTGACACCTGATGTATCCTGGTATCCTCCTCGAGGCACTCTAGTCCCGGAAACTCTTGCCGGCTTGAATCCACTATTACCAAAATAGTTACACCACGAGCTTTGATCCGAATGTCCGTTGACTTCTTACACAAGAGCTTTGATCTGAAGGCTCTCTAACTTCACACAAACTTTGATCCGAAGGCTCTCTAACTTCACACAAGCTTTTATCCGAAGGCTTGTACACGTCAACCTCTTACAAGATAGTTTTGATCTTCTTACAATAAATATAAAGATCTAACTTTTACAACTCAATAATACTCTAACACAATTTGTGGATAGGCAAATGAAAGCTTTGGTGGAGTGTTTGTGGATGGCCTTTGGTAGATTAAAAATTTTATGCTCAAAAGGATCAACCTTGAAAGAAGGGGTTCAAGGCTTTATATAGGCCAATAAAAAGAAAGAGAAAAAATATAACTTTCATCCTACGAATGGTATACCGCCGGTATAATACAGTATACCGTTGATATACCGGTCTACAGTAGCAACAGTTATAAATATGACCGTTGGGATCATTTAATGCATAGAATTCGATCGTTGGATTGCCAAATGTGATGAACCGTTATACCGTTGGTATAGACCAGTATATCGTCGGTATGCCGGTCCAAACAACAGAGAGCAACATTTATATAAAATTGGTATACCGTCGGTATGCCGGTTTTTAGCCGAAAATGATCCTAGGTTATTTTCTATCCTAGCTTTCAATTTTACCATCCATTTCTTGTGTTTACAATTATTTCTAAGACTCATTACAGACTCTAGACAGACTATAGCAGGTGCAGGCTTCATCAGAGTCTGAAAATGATGATGGTATAGCTTGGCTTCTTCTCTTGATAGATGATAACTTTTTTCCTTGACGGCAGTTGTCCTGAGATACTCAGATTAAAGTTTTTCTCCTCTCCGAAAAATACCCGAAACTAATCTCCTTCTTCGAAACAGCCTCCAGTCCTTCTCCTCTCCAATGTTGCAAAGCACTCTTGCCACCTTATTTTTCTTTTTTTCCTCTTATATTGCATGAGCCTTTTTATAAACCCTTGCATGAATTAGAGTTTTCATGTATTGAAAATCTATATATGGAAGCCAAAAATATTTATGAAAATCCAATTAAATTCAATCATATATTTAATGAAAATCAAATCACAAATTGGCTTGTTATAAATTGGAAATCCAATTATATGGAAAGTTAATATATGAAAGATTCAATCATAAATATATAATTAAAGTCAAAAATGGAAATCCAATATAATATTTGTTTACTATAAATTTTTTAATACGACGCTCGATGCACTTTTCGACCTTTTTCGATACACGAATAACGCTCGTCACATTCCGAAATATTCTTCACATATATTGAAAATCCCACCAACTCCAACAGAAATGACAGGTTGGTATACAGTTTTTAGGGACAACCAATCTGCTCCCAGCTAGAGACACCACTTAATCATTTAGTCGTTTGTTAGTGCAACACTGCAAGTAGATCACATCAATATTGTCTATATTTAATGGTTATCATCAGCTTTAATCAAAGATCGGTTCACGAGTAAGTTCGACAAGTTTGTGAGCTTGGAAAATCCTCCTTTATAGGATATAGGGGCAGATTTATGCTTCTACTAAGAAGTCCAACCCAAAAACAAAATTTATATTTTATTTTTATTTTTTTATTTTTTTAAAGAATTAGTCTACACAGTCCATCTTATTTCAGTCTAGCAAATTCCAGTTTATGTTTCTAAATTCGCCTGAGGCATTTGCTCTTCTTAGACTCGGTCCTGTCCAAACCTAACTTAATCTTATATTGTTATCATTTACTTAAATTGTATTGTTATTATTTCTCCAATAATGATCAAGGTAAACATCGGACGTGGATTTAATTGATGGCTAGGTTGTGGGATAGGATATGATTTATTTATTTTTCACTTTGTGATACTTCACACATTGCATGTTGATCAATAGTTTGCTCAATCCTCTCTCTCTCTCTCTCTCTCTCTCTCTCTCTCTCTTTATTTGCGAATTAAAGATTTCTTACAATTATACAATCCTTTGTTGGAATAGTACAAAAGTTTGAATCCCTCTTCCAAATTTGTTGTTTGTTAGATTTTTTTCTTGATTTAAGGAGGGGCCTCCCAAATGTGTCATAAAGACACTTATGTCCACGTCCTAATCGACCCTTCGGAGGAGTATGTGCTTTTAAAAGATCTTTGATACTGTGTCCAATTCCAAAGTTAGTTCTTGCGTCTGAGACCCAGGACTGAAGATGTGATCCAGATGTTGCAAAGAGATTTTCCATCTTATGGGGGTGGCTTTACTGCTTTCTCTCGGCTTCTGCTTCTGGTCAATAGGTGTTCAAATCGTTCATTTTAATAAATTGAAACCCTTCTTATTGGATGATCATGATACTTCCCAAAGACCAAAATTCTTGATCAATGGAGGAACAATATTACCATTTTTGTTCAAAAAGATACCAAAGTGGATGACTGACTCATTCCGTACTAGAAATAATCGTACGTACTCCAGCTTGGCAGTTTCCACCGCATGTCCAGGGTTGAGCCTTGGGATTTGACGGCGGATTTGTAGGTACATACGGACGGAGGCAGTAAGAGCTTGGGGTATACTCCAAGAAAAAAAAATATCTTTTTTTTTCACGTAAATTTTTTTTTTTTAAATTTTTTTATATGGATTAGTCCATTTCTAGTCCATCCAAATTTATAGTAGTCCATCATAATTATAGTTTATGGATCAGCTCCTACCGTACACATCATCCTCCACTAGGATTCTGAGTGTGGTGTGCAAAACCCAATCCCAAAACAAAACCTAGCCTCTTCTTTGTTTTTTTTCCCAAGGGTTGCTAGCCCAACCCTTATATTCTGGGTTCATGTCCTCCAATCCCTAACCGGCCCTTTAAACTAAACTAATAGGGCTAATTAACCTTTATATCATGGATTTTATATCAGTATAGAGTTTAAGTTCTTACATGTCTAATTAAAAAGTTTATATCCTGAATTTTTATTTTTAGTTTACATTTTTCCACTAGCTATACCCTCCCTCTAGTCTATAAAGAAAAGTTTCATTGTCATGCATGAGAGTAAGGATATAATGAAAAAAAAATCAGAATTCAAACTTTTCAATTTGACATGCGAGGACTTAAAACTCTAAGTTGGTAAAAAATCAAGGATCTAAACACTAATTAGCCCAAACTAATAATGTACTAAGATTGTAGGGATTGTTAACAATTCTTTTGCTTTTGTGGCACATGTTTATTTTTCAGACATTCTCTAGTGTGGACTTTTTTCTTTTTCTTTTTTTGACTTTCCGGCATAACATACAGGATCCGACGTAACGTTTGGAACTTTTGTACGCACTGTATTACATGTTGTTGGATCCACTGCCACACAACTTCCACCATTTATAAATGAAAGAAATAATACGTTTTCGTGGCTCGATCTACTGACATTTTGCCATCCAGCCAGTTGCAATGTGACATGCATGCATGCCGAGAAGAAATTTAGTATGTGGCGTTGAAAAAGAAAAAAAAAAATCCTTACCTTACCGGACCGAAACCGAAACCCAAAACCAAATAAAAAAAATTAGTATTTTCAAAATCGAAACCGAACCAAAATATTTTTAAACCGAACCAAATCTTTTATTTGATTCGGTTCAATTTTCAGTCCAACACCGAATAATACTCATCCCTAGTTGCAAGTCCACCAACCAAGGAACGCAAACCATGCAACTAATAGCTACATGACATCGCTCACAACCTATACTTAAGAAATACTTTGAGACAATTCTCTCTTAAGATGTTTAAAAAAGAGTTGTATCTTAAGATGCTTATAAAAGACTAGAAAAAAGCTAAACCTAAGGGTCCATTTGATTCACTAAAATATAATGGTAATAAAATCAAATAAAAATATTTTTTTTTTTTTTTCATTTGATTTCATTACGGCTACTATTACATTACAGTGAACCAACCGGACCCTAGGTGTGACAACAACAATCTACAAGAAACTTGCTAACAACAGGACTTCGTAGTTTTCATATGAATGCTTCTACTCAAGTAAGAACAGAACAAGCGAGTTTCAAGAGTGCTTGACAAAATAGTTGATAAATTTCCATTCAAACAATTTATAAGAAACAATAAATAGTGTTACTTCTACAGTTCGTGAAATAGGCCCCTGCTAGACGTGCCACTTCATTGTTACAGACTACATAGATAATTCGCCCAAAATTAACCAACATCGGGTCAACTGCAGCCCTGATATGGGCTAACCCATTGCGTACTTCTGGGTCCAGCTCCTCGCAGTAGTCTCATACTTGGTCCTGTCAGTCTTGTACATGTGTGCAATTTCTGGCACCAAGGGATCATCCGGGTTTGGATCCGTCAGAAGGGAGCAGATTGAAAGAAGCACCTGAAAAAGAGACGAGAAACACGCTCAGAATTATGATTAAACAAGCCTTGCCAGCAAAAATCATAGATGGAATTGAGAAGACGCAAGCTCATGGTAGGCTTCGTAAGTATAAGATTGGAAAACCACTAGACACACTGACAGCAATTCCAACTTGAAACAGCTGCAAATTGGAAGAAACCCAGAAGGTCCAACCCCCCCTCTCTAGTTCGTAAGAGATCGTACATTGAGAGAAGCAGACCGGAGGTGATATAACGTAAAGCCTGGCTAAGATGCTTCAGGTGCATCTTCAGAATTGAAATTTGACGATTCCACACGTTTAAATACTTCCAAAACATAAGCAATACAAGGTTCGGTACTGGACACGGGCTATAGCCATCCTATGCACCTTCAAAAATAGAACCCAAGTCGGGCCCCTTTTTCAAGTTCATTTTGCTTCATATTAAGGTCAGTGTGTCAGCCCGATATCGGCAACATCATAAAGGCCAAGGTTAGACGCACAATTGACAGCGATGATAGCCCAGGTAATGCAACTTTCAGTTTTCTTTTAATAAGTTAAGATAAATTTTGATCATCTCCATTTGAAAACAAGTAGGGCTAGCAATTGAGCCAACCTCAGCTCTAGTTCATAAAACAAGCTGAACTCGGGCTAGACCAAGACAACCTAAGGACTCCGCAGAAATATAAACCGAATATTGGTCCCTTGTTCAAGTTCATTCACTACATATTAAGGCCAGTGCATGAGCCCAAGGTCAGAATTACACTGGACAGCAATAATAGCCAGGCCATGTAACGTTCAGTTTTCTTTAATAAATCAAGATGAATTTTGAACATCTCCAATTGCATAACAAGTAGGGCTAGCTGATAAGATCCGGGCTTGGGACAAAAGATATCTGCAACGAGCTAAATTTGAGACTAAGATTTGAACATACCATAAATGTGGTCCATATTGAAGTCTTTAACACGGCCCGTTAAATGAATCAAATATAAGGACAAAGTTGGTAGAAACCACGAATCTCAACACAGTCAAACTCGAGCTTACATGGTTTCTGGCACTATTTGGCCAATTGCCCTTAGTAAAATTCAAACAAACAACTAGCTATTAATTTGAATTTTCCCACAATGAAAATGTAGCACAGGGAGGATATCTGCTGTGTCCATAAAAAAACCATAACACAAATGAACAAGGAAAACGTCAATTAAGTGCATGCTTTCCCCTGTTCATTGTCCACTACAACAGCATAACAAGGTGGAGAATGAAAACCCTAGCAAGTCTGACTAATGCCCATAAAATGGAATAATACTAACCTTTGAAATTGTTAATGCAGGACTCCATTGCTCCTTTAAAATGTCAAGACAAATGCTCCCATTGCTGTTAATATTCGGATGAAAGACCTTTGTCCTGAATGCTACCTGTACAATTGACAAACAAACCGATGATTCCAATACACAATCAATTATTTAGTGTACTGCTACAAGTTTTCAATCATAGTATCTAAAAAAATCTTTTCTTAGCCAAATGTTTGAGATGCGAGCAATCATCTGAAAATAATCTATCATTTATTGCATTAGTAACAACTTTCAACAAGGTATATCAGAAACTGTATTCTGCATTTGGATGTAGCTAAACTAAAGCCTCCGTAGCTTTTTCCAACTCTTCAGATTGAGACGATGGCGATATTGAACCAGATGTAGCAGTTAATTTGTGGCCATTTAAATCACAAGGAACTCAATCTTATCAAGAGATTGCCTTGTGGAAAGTAAAAATCTATATTTCTTTTTTAAATTTGTGACTAGGAAGTGCTCTACAAAGCAGGTGAAGCAGCTAATTAAGCAGAATCACTTGTGGTCAATAAAGCAGAATCGGCTAGTTGCTACACAATCGCCATCAACAAGCCATCTAATCCTACAAAGTGGGGGGAAACTAGAGTGCATGCACAATGAAATTGCAGGACTAATTGATCAATATAACATGCTTACTAGGACAAGAAAGTGGGACAGAGGTACTAACGTGCCATGTGAAATCTCACAATAAGTTATCTTCAAATTTTGACTTTCAAATCAAGTCAAGGGTATTAATGTAATAGGGGAAAAAGGATAGCTAACTTGCTAAAGCAATGGAATAAGGACTAGTTTGGATTGCACTTACATTTCATCTCATTGATCAAACGCCAATTTTCCGAATGCTTGTTGGAATGGCGTTTCAGAAATGCTCACAAATCCCAAAATGAGTGGCACATTTGAAAAAAAACGTCCATCCGGAATGAAAATCCTTTGGTTCGCCCTTTTTCATTTGGCACCAAAATGAGTCCTGGATGAAACGTAAATGCAACCCAAACTAACCCTAAATGAACCATTGTTAAGCTCCCCATTCTACTATCCAGCACTCAAACATGGTGAATCAAGCTCCACTACTCTCATTTCAACTGCTACTCCCTAAATCTGCTCATGGCAGCCCCATTCCATCTCTCAACAAACACTTACCATTCTTGATGTCCTTGTCCTAGTACTTTTTTAAACCATCTTTGTGAAGCATACCTCAAGATAAGGGTTCACCTCACACAATCTCATGCCACCCACTCTCCTAAGGCACTCGACTTTCCCTCCAAATTGAGCATGTACACTGAGAATCATATTGGATGTGACAATGTTACTTGTTAGGACTTTCATAAGCTTCATGTTTCTTTTAATAGACAGAAGAAAAGTTTCTTCACTAGGATAACTGATAGCAAGGTTGCAGTGTAAGTCAATACATCCATCTGAGGCATTTGTCTAAGATTTGTACCATCCCTCAATCACACACATTCCATTATATGCTATAGGAATGTTTCAATCACGTGTCAAGTCCAACACATCTGTGTATTTCTGATCTAATCCCTTGAAAGAAGCACAAGCACTATGATTCACTCTAAAGAGTAATATCAGCGTCTTTGGACAATTCTCACTGTAAGCAGCATTTCTCTGGAAAATATTACCACCCTAGGATGCACGATCAGCAAGAAACAGGTACCATTCGAGTACCAAGTGATTATATTCTTCTCCTCATGTCTAGAAGCATATCGAGTTCACCACCATCTCTAATCGCAACCAACATCAGACTTCGAGAATCTATTTATACGTACAACAATATGCAGACTCAGTGAACTGCCATTCCATACATAGGAACCGTTGCACTTCGAATCTGATAAAGTATACATTCGAACATACAACCCTTAGCCCTCAACAAGAACAGCTGCAGCAGAATAGGCCAACAAAGGAGAGAAAGAACTGGCTTCACTTCCACAATATAGTGCCAGCTCAGTAAAAAAATGTTGGCTGGGAGATGCAACGATAAAAATAGCAGGCATAGGATCTTGCTCCCCTTGTCGAGTATAATAGGCCAGTACAGAATGCACCTCTGGATTGGACGAGAGAGCAGAACACCTTCCTCCAGGTTGCTTTAAGTTATCAAGCAAACTGACAGTTCAAAGCTTTGTTATTAGGCCGTGTCAGTTGTCCTGATCAGAGGAGCATTTCCATTTACTTGATGGTCAATTAAGAGCAAAACCCAACTCCATTACAAATTAATCATGAATTAAGATAGAGCCAGGATGCAAACTGTTATCAACAATTAAGTGATTAACCAAGCATTATCAATGATATTAGTCTGAAAGTTATTCATCATCCTGAACAAATTAGTGCTGGATTCACTTATGAACAATAGGTTGTCTGGATTCATTGTTCAGGTGCATTGAATCAGAAATAATTCCTGATTGCCAGAGAACCTTCACAGTCGTGATTCTAAAACCTTTTGAGACTAAAGAGTGAACCCACCCCCCTTCATTAACAAACAAAGACCCAAGTACAATGAGATAATGAGAACTCCAGAAAGAAAAGAAAAAAGATATTACATAAGATACAAACTCTAAAATAAAACCCATTAGTTTCCCGGGCAGAAGCTTCTCATGGCTAGAATAATCACTTTCCTAAAAAGAGACATGAATATATCTTGAGCTCTCTTGTTTCCAGTGCAGAACTCCCACTCTAAAGATCCAATCATAAAACCATATCAACAAAAACCAAAAAGGTAAAATTTCGCACAATAACAACTTTGATTCCTTCAACAGTACCCACCACCCTTGTTCTCCTTCAATACCCCGTCCATCAGTGAATGAACACCTGGGTTCAATTAGTGACTCTTTCTCTCGCCAGTGAGCACCCTAAATTGCAATAGGGACTCAGGTTCCCGTGACTTCTCTCTTTCCAAATGATCACATGGTTTTTTACTAGTTTTTTCGGTCCCTCGCCAGTTAAACACTGATTGATCACCCTTGTCATCCCCACCTCCAACGTGATTAATTACATCCCACCACATATGTGGTCATCCGCCAAAACCAAATTAGAACTTCGAACAACATGAAAGCAGATGACAGAGGGAAAAGAAACGTGAACCAGCCTGCACAATGCAAGATTTTTGCTCCCTTCTCAAACATCTAACGACACCAAACCCGAACTCTACCTCTCTCCTAAATCAGACCATTGGCTGTATGCAATTATCCCTCCACTGCCAACAAGGAAAAAGAGAGATGAGGAGGGATGGAGGGGAGAGGGCTAGAGAGACGATACCGATTGCTACCCATCTCTGCAACGTGAGTGTGTGATGGTGCATCTTATAGGTAGCTACGAGTTTGGGGTAGGCTAGGAGTTCGAGGAAGGGACTGTGCTAATATTTTTCCGGTAGTTTGTTCTTACTGGTACTATATATCTGAGCTCCTTGGTTCAAATGTCCCGATTTTATATTGTTCAATGTTATAATATTCAATAGTTGATGGCATCAAGTTGTTGAGTAAAAAAGTTTTTGGTATCAAGTTCAAAAACTGGAATAGTTGAGGGTATCAAGTTACAATTCAACCATAAATAAATTTTCTTCTTTTACATGCTTTCACAACCTTATTATGCTTTTACACCTTTGTTTATTGATCTTTTTCGTTAAATTTTCTTTGCCGAATTGACCGAAAAAAAGATTTTCAATGTCGGTATCAGTCCAATGTCAGTATTGGGTATCGGTCGATATCGTATTGGGACATGCTAAACCATATCAGTATCGGCCATATCGGATCGGTATCAACCGATACTTTCGTGTCGATGCAACAAAGCAGGATGCTCGCGACCAAACTAGATCTTAATTGGAAAACTATTCAGCAATGTGGCCTTGTAAAATGAGAAATAACATATTGAAGAAGTACCGGGAGAAACAACTTTATAAGAGCATATGCATATTGCACAATATACACCAACTAGAAAAGAACTAGCATTTTAAACTAACTACAAAGAATGTATTGGGGAAAAAAATGTAAATAATAAGGACATTTTTCAAGAACCAACCTTAGCTTTTGAGGTTCACACTAAATTCCCTCAACTACCATAGTCTGAGGAGCTAGACTTATCTTCAATCACTAGCAAAATGACCAAATAGCAACCGTGTAATATCCACAGATGGGGCAGCTGTGGGAGTTATCCCCCTAGAACACTTCCTGGTTGTTACTTGTCTGGTTTCATTTAGATGAGATTTAATTGTTCATACTTAGTAGCTGAGAGAGGTGAATTGCAATTCACCATTAAGTTTATACAAGACCTTTGAACAATGGGAGTCTTTTCTTACTTAGTCATTTAGAGTAAAGAATCAAAGCAAATATGTCAAAGTGGAGAAAGCATAATAAAGAGCATGGCAGCTAAATATCAGGTGTATAACAAAGGAATACATAAATAGCATGCCATTTGTTAAACATGAAACGTGGAAGAAAGCAGCATATACAACTTAACAAAAAAATTAGCAGCGATCAACTAAATATCAGGTGTATAACAAAGGAATACATTAATAGCATGCCATTTGTTAAACATGAAACGTGGAAGAAAGCAGCATATACAACTTAACAAAAAAATTAGCAGCGATCATGGTGATTAGACTATGAATATTTCTGAAAACTAATGTGCATAAGCACTTTATAGAACCACATGGAAGGACGTAAAAAAAGGTTCAGCTTTCCAAGTCATATGAATTTAAATTGGGATAGAGACTACCTTAGGTGGTTTAAATGGATAGTCAGGAGGGAAGTGGATGGTAACTAGGAAGACTCCCCCTGAGTAAGGACTATCGGAAGGACCCATTATGGTTGCTTGCCAATGAAACATATCCTCAGCCACGGGACCTGTAACAGCAAAGATATCCATATATAACATAATGGAAGTTGAGTTCAGTAAAAAAAGTGTGCTACGGAAATCAGTAATCTAAAGTAATCTGTATGTGTTATATATAAATAAAAAGGCAAACACAAAAATACATGCCCGCGCATGTGCACGTGCACGTGTGTGTGCGCATCACAAATCAAAATAGCAAAGTGACCACATCTCTCACAATATCATATGGTGAGTAAATGCTCAGCATCCATAATCCTGTTACCAAACCTCCCTAACATTACAAACAAGAATCAAAATATCCAGGAATACTAAGCTTGACAATTTTTGCAACACTACCTCAAGTGTCAAGAAACTTTGCACGATTCTTAAGAGTTTGCATATAAAATTTGCACTACACAAGGCTTTTAGATTTGAACATGCCATCGAAAACATTTTAAAACAATATATATTTTTCCCACCCATCTAAGAGAGGGTAGAGGTATTAACGACCCAAGCTTTCCGGGCACCCCCCTGCTTGGTATTAAAGAAGAGTAGAGCTCGAGCTTAAGACGACCACAAAATATGGGCTCTCTATAATATTCGCGAGCTCGGATCTCCATAATACATGTGAGCTAAGCTCTCTATCAGCTTGCTTAAAAACAAAGCTTGATAAACTTGAATTACAAACAAGCTTAAGTTCATGAGCTTGAATTATAGACAAGCTTGTTTATGAGCTCATGAGCTCGAATTATAGACAAGTTTAAGCTCATGAACTTGGATCATAGACAAGCTTAAGCTTATGAACTTGAATTATAGACAAGCTTGTTTATGAGCTCATGAGCTTTGTCACAAGGCAGAAGTGTAGATCGGTGAGATTAACATCAAATTGGAAGTGTTTATGTAATTCGTACAAATTAGAAATGTTCATTGTGTAAGATATTTCTCTTATATAAATATACAAACAAAAACAAGCCATCTCACAAGCTAAATGAGTCAAATAACTCTAAGCTTGGCTCGGGGTTGTTTAATTGACAACGCTATACTTAGGCTCGAGCTCGTGCTCTCGAGCTAAAAAAAGATCATTCATGAGCCTTTTAGCGAGCTAGCTCCTGAATAGCTCACCTCGTTAAATCCCTAAAAGGGACATCAAATATGCATGCATAAGCTTACTTGTGATAACATTTAAAGACACATTGAAAATAAATGCTAGGTCAAATCAAATGCTCCTAGAGAGCATGACGCAGTCTAAGATTTCTAATATCATCAAAATTGAGTTAGTGATCTCATGTATATATTAAGAAGCGAATTAAATAAATAAGCAATGTTTTGTTATGTAATTATGTTTAGCCAAAAATCTAGGGCAAAAGTTCAAACAAGTTCCCCATATCTATGTCAGTCGGGACAAGTAGACCCACTTGAAGCATTAGAATCTCTACAAAAAAAAGTTCCACAATACAAAATGTAAGAAACTAAAAGGTCCCATTTAACTTGAGAATTGACTATTCTCGTTGCTTTAAACCAAGTATCCTTTCTCGGTGTCCTTCCCGGGTTTATGGAATACTTTGCTCCTTGGGGCTGCATGAGCTTAGAACATACATCGAAAGCAATTCTCGTTGCCCACAAAAAGGTTTTCTCAACTATACGATAAGCATATTTCTTACCAAAATCACATACAAAATTACACTAGACAAGGCTAATTTAGAATTCTATCCAAATTATATAGGAATAATACTGCTACATTAGCTAAAGCGAAAATAAATTAAATTAATTAGTATAAGAAATAAAGTGTTATTTACTGGAGCCTTACAATATTTCAACATTTCCATCTCTACTTCAAACCATAAAGAAACTTCCATAAACATAACCAGCTACAAAAAAAAAAAATTATTTTACAGCAACCCTACGCTGCACAGACATGGATACGACACAAAGCAGTGGCCGATACGCGTCGGACACGACACAGGACCCAGGGATCTACAAGATCAACGGATGTAGCATATAGAAACCCAAAATCCAACCAAAACTGATATAGAAAAACACTATCAGTAACGCTAAATCATCAAAAAATAATTCCCAGATCTGGTAATAATATGAAATCTAGAGGATCACCGGCGCTGCAGGAGGTGGGAGGATCCTTCTGGAGGTCCTTCAGCTCCTTCACGATGCGCTTCGAAGCCATGGCCGAAGCTCCACGAACCAAAAAAACCTAATTTCAGAAAGAAAAAAAGTGTGGAGAGAGAAAGAGAAGTAAATATGAAAGAAAAGGTCATTATAATATTATTTAATTAATTAATTAATTAAATAGAGAGAAAGGAAGGAGAAGCTTCGCATTCCGAGGAAATGATAGGGAGGGACGGAGAGTTGATACGTTCACGCCGAAGTTTGCTCTAAGTGTACGCTAACTGTTTCTGGGTGGAACGTTTGGGGAGGAATGGTGGGGTGAGGATATCGGAAAATTCGTGTTCGGTTGGCGCTGGACCACCATTGATGGTTGGAGACATTTGACCAGTTTTCGAAACGCTACTGTCTGGCGGGTGGCGGGTCCCTACTTGTGTAATCCGAACCCGTAGCCGACATGGAAGCGGGTCGGGTTAGGTGACAGCTGCATTTGGGGCTGTTTGGTTCGCGAAAGCGAAGTAAAAAAATATAAAGTGGAGTTTTTTTTTTTTACTTTCCGACATAACCCACGGGATCTAGCATAATGTGCGAGACTTTTGTGCACACTGCACTACATATTTTTGGATCCACTGTCTCCCAACTTCCACCATTTATAAATGGAAGAAATAATACGCCTCTGTGGCTCGATCCACTAACTTTCTGTCACCCAGCCGGATCTTATACCTCTTCTCGGTAACCACAAGAGTAACTCGAATTCGATGGAAGTGGAGAGCTTGCGTCGCATTGCGTACGCGCGTCATGTATATGCATATTTTATGAGTTCCTTCATTTAGATGGTTGTTGAAAGTGAGTTGGAAAGTTAACTTTTTGTAGTTTCTGTGTTTTGTCTGTAATGAAGTGGTAGTTGGGTACTGATATGATTTTTCACTTTTTAATATGGTGAGGTTATCCCAACTACTATTATTCATTATCATCATTGTGTTGTATGGATTAAAGAAATTAAGTAACAATAATTATTATTATTATTATTATTATTATTATTATTATTATGGTTTTTTATTTTTTAATATGGTGAGGATAACCCCAACTACTATTATTTATTACTA
Organism: Iris macrosiphon; assembly: GCA_036927795.1. Lineage (NCBI taxonomy): Eukaryota > Viridiplantae > Streptophyta > Magnoliopsida > Asparagales > Iridaceae > Iris > Iris macrosiphon. The sequence continues at coordinate 172,627,967 of JAYESA010000011.1, read as the reverse complement.
TTATTATGTTATATTGATTAAAGAAATTAAGTAACAAGTATTATTATTATTATTATTATTATTATTATTATTATTATTACTTTTTAATAATAATAATTATCATTATTTACTGATTACACTAATAAGTTAAGAGATTTTTTTCTTTTTTTTTTCTTTTTTTTTTTCTTTTTTCCTAAAGGAAGCATTTTGGGTTTTTTTTTATACTAATAAATATCATCTCTCTCTCTCTCTCTCTCTCTCTCTCTCTCTCTCCACATTTTTTTTTCTCTCCCTAACAAATCCGGTCACCCTCCCACCCCATCTCCGTCCTCATTCCCACCCCATCTCCGTCCTCCCTAGACTCAGTCCAACGCCGACGTCGACTTCCGGAGCTTAACGAAGTCTCTGTCGGAGCTCCAAGATCCGAGGCCGATGCGTATGTCGAATCGCATCCAAATCCGATGAGCTCGTAAGGAGCTCGTCGACGCCTCTGCCAGAGCACGTCCAATATCGGAGGACGACGCCTCTGTCAATATTTTTTTCTTTGGGTCACTGTAACCGGTTTGGAGTTCCAGAACAGTTTCTAAAAAAAAAAAATTAGGAAGTTAAAAGTGCAAAGGTACGGAGGGACAAGAACTCTACATGTCCAATCAACCTAATTCCATTCTTCTCTTCCAAACATAGCCAAACAACCGAAGTCACGGAGCTAGAGAGGAGTTCTGGATTTGTGACACTTACGGCTCCCAGTTCCGCGAGCGAAACAGCCTCTTGGGCTGGCTATGTGTAGCATATCTGAAACCAACAAGATTTAGAATTTGAGCAGTTCTTCTCCAACCCACGATGGACCGTGCGCAGAACTGCACGCTGAAGTGGCGGCCCTCCATTGACTCGGTGGAGCAGAGAGAAAAGAACTGGAACCAATAGAAAAGTCACCTCGACGCACGATCTCCTCTCGGTTCGAGAAGAGTTTTACTTGGAATTTATATTCATACACGGCTACCAAGTTCCATCCAGGAATAAAATGACACTCACGGGTTAGATATTCTCTACTATTAGTTTCAAAACGACTAAAAAAAAAGTCAAAACAATGAACCGTAAAATTTACAAAGACATTCAAAATTTCACAAAGTTTATCTAATTTTATAAAGACCTTCTTAATTTTATAAAGCCCTTTCCTAGATCCGATCCTGGTTTATATCTACCATAGAAATTTTGTCACAGGAGGTGGAGTACGAAGTAAATCCAAAGTTTTAGGCTATGTAGTTTGTATCAAATTATTTGTTTTTTTTCAAACTCTGAAGATTTGATTGGTCATCCAATTGCAACAAATTGACATAGTCTAGGTATGCTTTGTATGCATTTCAGTTGTCGAATCCTATCAATCAATTTGGTAAGATTTATACGGTGTCAAAAGGGTTCCATGTACCATTTAGATAAAGATTTAACTTGAAAATATTAGATAGATGCAAAAGCCGACTCTACCATAATACCAACTTAGACTTGTGCCTAGGTCCCATAATAAATAAATAAATATATATATATATATATATATATATATATATATTAGATATGATGGTGTGGTAGGTGTGGTGTAGTGACAACACCAAGGTACATTGGGGGGGGAGGGTGGGTAGATTAGGAGTAATATATATAGAGAGAATAAGAGAGGTGAGCAAGGGTGGCGGTGACGTGGTACAATTCTAACCACACATTTCATAATTGACAAATTGCACTTAACCCCTCCCCTCATTTGTGTGGTTGGGATTGTGCCACATCAGTGTCACCCTTATTTTGAGAGTGAGGTGAGAGTGAGGTGCCATCTCACCTCCCTTATTTTCTCTCTCTCTATATATATATATATAAATATTTAAATGACCTAGGGTCCTATAATTTAATGGTAACAACAATCATTTCATTTAATTGACCTAAGTCTCCATTATTTAAGAGGAAGAGCATTGTTTAAGGGGAAGAACAAGCTTTTCCTATCTTTAATTTGCCTACGGCATAGAAGAGCAATCATTTCCTATCTTTAATTTTCCTAGGGCTTCCAAAATGTATTGAGACAGACTCTTGGTCACTAGATAGATGTATATATTTAATACTAATTACTTCACAATATGAAGGGGAAAAAAGTGACACGTCAAAGTATTAAAATAAAATTAATAAAAAAGATACCATCTACAATATTGTATTATTTATATTCATTATATACAGATCCACATAACAAAAGCAATAAAAGAAATGAAAAAAATTTGGAGGATTGTCAGTAAAATATATAACTTTTATTTTTGACCAAGAGTGTAACTCAAAATATATGTTAGTCATATACAATACTTAATCTTTTCTTTTCTTATATATACTACTATATAATATGAAAACTTCAGACTTTTTATTTCAAATATATATTTTTTATCTATATGAATTTTTTATTTATTAAATTGATGAGGGTAACTAGGTAATTACTATAAAATTTTAGGAAATTGTTCTTTGCTCTTTTCAATTTGTCTTACCTAACTATGTTTACAAATTAAAATTCTGCATGGTTCGAATCTGATTACCCAATACATACATGTGAAGCTAAAAAAATTTAGTGTTCTAACATAAGTCTTTAGGACTGACAAAATTTTGATAATTCTAAAGATTATATATATATATATATATATATATATATATATATATATATATATATATATATATATATATATATATATATATATATATATA
>JAYESA010000011.1:172542422-172625164 GCA_036927795.1 Iris macrosiphon | reverse complement strand
ACGTGTCGCAAGTAAATGAATCCAGAAATATCAATCAGTGTCCCGTGTTGTGCCAGAATAATCAGATGATACTTTACTAGAAGCTGAATCATAATAATCATCAAATAATGAAAACTATCAGAGAATGTACTCGCCTGACGTCCTGAGCAACTGGCGATCCGAACCGGTGTCGCAAGGACCTAATGCGAAAAGTAAGGTTAAACAGGGTTCTAATGAGTTAAACAGATATAAAATAATTAAAAATAGGCTTCTAGGGTAGTTCTAGGTCAAACGGGTCAAACCGGTGAAATCTGGGTCAAAAAGTCAACTCTGGGTCCAAAAAGTCAACTCTGGGTCAAAACTAGGTCAAAAGTTGACTTTGGCGGTCAACCGAGTCAACTACGGTCAAGTCTGGGTCAAACTAGGGTGCTCCTGAAATTCTAGGTCAAACCGAGCTCATTAAGCTAGAAAACTCACAAACTCGCCTCCTTGAGATACCGGGATACCCTCGGTATCCGATACCTCAACCTAGGCTACGCACCCCGCCTATACCCTCTAAAACCTATGCTAGCACGCGTAAATATATACACATAAGCATATAAAAATCACTCAAAGACATTTCCTAGGCTAATGCTCAATTACCCCGCTTGAAACTCAATACCTTGGTGAGATACCTTGATATCTCAAGGTATTGGGATACCGCTCTCAAACCCTCTAACTAGCTATCTAACTAATAATTACATACCTAGATATTAATCTAGGCTAGGTAATATAGATATCTACCATATTTATATATATCTAAGTAGGTATATACTTATATATATAGATATCCACACACCTATACCCAAATACCCATTATCTTACCCTACGCATAAATATATATGACTATACTATCTAGATATCTCTAGGTATATATATATATATATATATATATATATATATATATATATATATATATATATATATATATCTATGCATATAGATATAGGTATCTATTATCCATCTACCTATCTATCTATCTATCCATAGATATATCTATCTATCTATGTATCTAATAACTTATCCATCTATAATACTATCTATCTTACCTATTTAACAATCTAACTAATTACCTATTTATCTAGTATCTATCTAACCATTTAACTATCTATCTATTAACCCATCTATCTAACTATCTATTCTAACTATTAAACCATCTATATATCTTATATCTAATCTATTAATCTAGCTAGATAACTATCTAATAATCTATTTAACCATCTATCTATCTATCTAACTAATTAGCTATCTAGTTATCTATATATCTATAATTCTAGCTATCTATCTATTCTCTCTTGATAAACCCTCACCCAGCTGCTAGAGCAAAGCGCTGCGCTGCGTGCTAGGGCCTGCTGCTGCTGCCTTGTTTTGCTGCAGCAAGCTGCTGCTGAGCTGCTGCTGAACTGCTGCAGTGTGCACAGCACGCTGCGCGCTGTGCGCTGCCTCCCACTGCACGCTGCTCGCTGTTCAACCTGCTGCTGCTGCTGCTGATGTTCAACTTGCTGCTGCTGCTGCCCTGTTTGCTGCTGCTGTGGTGGCTGCTGCCCCACAGCAGCAGCTGCTGCTGCTGATCCCAGTTCTGCTGGGCACCCCCCCTCTCTCAAACACACACACACACACACACACACCTATATACATACACACACATATATATATATATATATATCACTCTATATATATATACATACATATATATACATATATATATAACTCTATAGATATATATACACACTAACTTATATCTACTAACATATATATATATACACACATATTAACACATATAAACACACACACACATTCATACATATAAATACACACACACACAAAAACACATATCTATATATATATATAAACACACATATATCCATATATATATAAACACACATCTATATATACATATACACACTCACACACTCAAACACAAATATATATCTATATATATATATCTATCCTCACTCACACACACTCACTCTCACACACCCTCACACACACACTCTCACACACACTAGCACACTCTCTCACAAACACACAACCTCACACACAAACCCTCATACATATATATACAAATATATATACATATATATATAAACTCATATGTATATACCTATAAACACTCACTCACACTCACACACTCACCTACACACTCACACAAGCACTCACTCACACACTCACCTACACACTCACACAAGCACTCACTCACACACTCACCTACACACTCACACAAGCACTCCCTAACACGCTCACAAACACATAACCACACATATATATATAAATATATATATAAAAACACACACACAATATATATATACACATATATATAAACAAACACAACACAACGCACACCACGCCCACCAACGCACGCCCAACGACCCCGACACTCACCAACGCCCTAAAATATATAAAATATAGCTCGAAAACTCTAGCACACACTCCCCGATACTAATCCAACGCGCGCACAAGCCCGAAACGAGGAAATCAAGTCGAAATGGCCGTTCGGTCATTTCGACGAACACGTGGTGCGCGGTTCGGAAAACCTCCTGAAACGCACACCAAACGAACTCGGAATCGGCCCAAAATTTACCCACGCACTCTAAACGATGCCTAGATCCTAAAAAATGTGCTCCCATGTCGATTTTAGGTCCGTGGCGGAAACGCACACGCACTTAGAATCGGCGACGATGAAAAGCCCTAATTTCGCCCGAAACGCCCGTTTCTCCGCGACACGGCTTCCCGTGCCCGAACGGAGACACGCACTCACTTTCAAGACACCGACAACGTCTACCTAGGTCCATCTAACCTAGGGCATCACCCAAAATTGGGCCAAATTCGGATTTCACCCGAAATTGACACAAAACCTAGTGTTAAAGTCTCCAAACACTACCCAACTAGTTCCAACTTCCTCCCACGGGTAGCCTAAGGGTCTAGGAAGGTTCTAAAATATTAATTACACTATAAAAGAGTAATTACAAGGGAAAATTTAGGGTTTACTTCTTGGGAGTTGGAATCCCAAGCCAAAGTCTCAAAAATGCTCCAAATCCTCCAATCCAAGCTTCCAAGCCTCAAATCCAAGCTCTAACACAAAATCTAGGCTCTACCCACCTAGGTTAGGGAAGAATGTAGGGTTAGGGTTCACAAATAAAGAAGGAATGGAAGAAAGAAGGAAGAAAATAGGAAGAGAAACTTACTTTGGAAGGAAGGAAGAAGAAAGAAGAAGTGGAGAAGAAGAAGAATGAAGAAGAAGAAAAATGGAAATGGGGGCTGTGGGGCTGCTGTGTTCTCACGGGTGGGGGTAGGTAGGGGCCGGCTATGTGAATTAAAAGGGTCTCCAAAGTCTCCAAATGCCCAAAATGCCCCTACATGACTTGGTTTCGGGTTTCGGGTTCCAAAAGCACTCAAACTAGTTCCAAATCTCTCCAACTAACCTCCTAAAAATAAAATAAATATTCTAAGCCCTAAAATAATTCTCACAAGGGTGTGGGCTAGGTCAAACATGGGTCCACTAGGGTCTGACATGGGTCTAGGCTAGCCAAAATCCTAAAACAAACAATAAAAATATAATACAATCAATAATTAAATATAAATATAATTAAATATAAATAATCCACAATTAACTAAATTAAAAATAAAAAAAAATACCCGGCTCTGGAAATGGGGTGGTGACAAGCCTATCCTCCTTAGAAAATTTCGTCCTCGAAATTTAAAGTCAATCACACTCCTTCTAGGTCAAACCCCCAACAAGCACAGTCAAGAAATTCTACCTAAACAACATACAAGATCAGGGTCCTACTGGTCGTATTATTACAGTCTCAATCGGGGTCACTACACTATCTACCACAGCACAAAAAAAATCTAACAGGTACTAATGAAGCACACCACAGGAATGGAAAAGGACAGAAAGAAGAAACAAGAGACAGACCTGCTAACCCGACATCCGTAGCATCGGCCTCCTCGACCGTCAACGCATAAGCCCTGCCCTGCTGGGGTGTATCCCTCTGCTGGTGCGGGGCATGATGCTGTGCCACAGATGGCCTAGCTCCAACTCTCTGATCCTGTGCTCCACCCAATGGAGGTGCAGTAGGGCAATCTCGCATATGGTGAGCAGCGGATCCACAGAACAAACACACCTTCAGCCTCCTCCTACAAATATCCCAGGTGTGTCCTGCCTTCCTGCAGTAGGCACAAGTGGGCACCCTCTGATCCTGACCCTGTTGCGCTGCCTTCTGCACATAGGGACGCTTAGCTGGTCCCGCACTGCCACTCGCACTGCCTGAATCATCCCTGCCTCTCTTGGACTTGAGCTCCAAGTCATCCTCTGCTCTCTGAGCATCTCCTACTATCTGCTCAAAAGTCGCCTCGCGGTCGCTCCTGGTCAAAGACTTGACCGCCATAACCAAGCCCTTGCGAAACTTCCTCGCCTTAGCTGCCTCACTCAAGCCATCCAGGAATCTGCCCAGACGGCAGAACTCCGCTGCGTACTCGTCCACTGTCATGCTCCCTTGGACGAGTGCCTCGAACTGGCTCTCCAAAGCACTGAGCGCCACATCTGGGAAAAACTTCTCCTTAAAAAGCCTCTTAAAAGCCTCCCAAGTAAGTCCTGGCGCTGCAATCCTCGTATCTGTGCGATACCATGTCAAAGCGAGGTCGAACATCTGACTGCCCACTGCCTCTATCTGCATGTTGTCTGGAATCTGCGCCAGCCTGAAGATGCCCTCAATCTGCTCTATCCAGTCATCCGCGTACAGGATACCTTGTCACGCCCCAGTCCCAAAATGTCAGGAACTAGGCCACGTGTCACTGGCCAGCTGTCACGTCACTAAGGGCTTAATCCATTTTGAATGGACCCAAAGAAACGTGCTACGCTGTCCTAAAATACTACAAGTATAACACAGTCAAATCTATCTCATCCACAGGAAAATGTCAGAAAAGCAAGTGCTAATATATATAAACTAAGTCTGATATAGTACACAAATGGTGAGAATACAAGCCTACTACAACAACTGATAATAGCGCAGAAAAATCAGATAGACTAAGTAGTGTCTATCTGAGCAAAACATCTCCATCTCCAGGTAGCAGCATCTAGGGTCAAGCCTACTCTGAGGGTGTCTCCTCGAGCTCCTCCTCTGTAGCACATCTGGCCTCCTGATCAGGCCCGTACACAGTGGGGTAGAAAGCCTCGTCTAGATCTGGCAGGAAACTAGGTCCTCAGTGGGACGTAACAAGATACAGGAAATGACATGCCATGTATGTAAATACTGAAATAAGGTAAATAAATACAGGGTGCTAACCATACTAAGTGAAAATACAAGTAAAGATCCAGTAGTACGCATGGGAATGTGTGGCTAGACATACGCTGACGTAATTCACCAATCGTGGCGACTGGCTAGTATAGGTGTCGTATGCCCCCGACTCAGGGAACTCTGAAATCGACCAACACTGGTACGAAGGTATAAAACATTATTGGAGGGGGTGTCCCATACGTTTACTAGTTATCTTTTCCATCCCAATGAAACTAAATGTCAAGTCGTACATTTTCTAAGTTATTCTGATCCGTGATGCGGGTCACACGTACTGGTAGCTAATCAAATACGCAGCTCACATCCATATATGTAATGCAACTATGTTGCGTGTTCCCGTGATGGGGTCTAGGAGAATATTAGGATATTCTCTCAGCTGTTTGGTGAGTCGATAATATCATGTCAACATAACAGTTGACTGTACCCAAGGCAGTCTCAGGTGATCAGGGTATATGAATTTCAAAACAAGCAGATATCAAATTTAATTTAAACATTTAACTTGGCAAGGTATACTTGCCTACTCCCTGATAGTGTTGGAACCCTGATTTCACAGTCAGTTGTGAAGGTACTGGTGACAGGGGGTCACTGGCTGTGCTGAAGATGGTTTCTGTTAAAACAGATAGGTTCGTGAATATCATAGCTGTAATATAGAACATATATCTATATAATATAGATATATATATATATAGTAGGTATATATATATAATATATATAGCAGTATATAGTATATAAAGAACAAATAAAAGCAGGTATAAACATATATATAGTAGCAGGGTATATCCATTTACTATAATATAGTATTTATCAGGGTATATCCTCTGATATATAATAAATATAATAGATAAATTGAAATGACAGGACAGAAATTAAATACATATATAAATATTTATATATAAATATATAAGGAATAAAAGACAATGCAGGAATTAAATACATAAGTATAGGTACTGTATTATCCAGTACAATATTATATATATATAATATAAATAAATGACATTGCAGAAATGTAAATTTACATACTTATAATAAGCTGTATTATCCAGCTGTATTTAATATATATACATATAGATAATATATATATATATATATATATATAGATATATATATATATATAATAGGTGCAGAAAATTAATTGCAGAAAAAAATAAATAAATGGAAAATGCACAGGATAATATATATGTTATATACAAATTATATAAATATATGTATACACATATATTTATATATTTAATAATATTAAATATATACATAATAGTAATTATGATATAATATATACATTTATACATATACATATATACACATATACATATATATTTATATAATTATATATGTATAGTATAATATGTATATACATAAGTATATAAAGTATAATATATATTATAATATATACTGTATAAGAATAGTATATAATATAATATATATAGATATATATAAATATACATAGTATTATACATATATATATACATATATATATACATATATATACATATATTATATACATATATTCATGTATTATAGAATAATTATGTATTTTAGTATAGTATAGTATAATATACCTTTACATGTGGCAAGGGGGGTCCCACGTGGTGTCGCCGGCGGGAGGACGGCGGCGGAGCTGGCCGGAGGCGGCCGGAGGAGTAGCAGCAGTAGCAGTGTACACTGGCAGCAGCAGCATCAGTTGCAGCTTGCGGGGGCGCTGGCCGGCGGAGGAGCGGCGGAGGTGGCTGGGCAGGCGGCGGGATTGGAAGAGGGGAGGGTGGCGGTGAGTTTGGTGGTGGTGGCTGGGGTTCACGACGGCGGTGGCGGTGGCTGGAGGCCGTCGGAGAAGGAGTGGCAGATTAGGGTTGGGGGTGGCCGAGGGGGTTGCGGGGGCTAGGGCGGCCGGAGGCGGTGTCGTGGGGAGGTGGGGGTTGGTGGTCCGGTGGAGGGGATGACGGCGAGGCGGTTGGGTAGGTTGGCGGTGGTCGGCGACGGCCGTAGACGGCGGGGGAGGTGGATGGGAGTGGTGGTGGTGCTGTGAATGTGAAGTCGGGAGGGTGCTGTGGAGGCTGGCTACGGCGGAGCAGGGCGGCGCTGGTGGTGGGGTTTGGTCGGAGGGGAGAGGGGGTCAGGGCGGAGGGTTGGGCCGAGTTTGGCCGGAGGCGGTGGTCGGAGGTGGCCGGAGGGAAGGGTTGTAGGAAATTTGAATGGGGGGTTTAGGGTTTAAATAGGGTTTTGATAATGGCAAAGTTGTAAATACCTTGAAGTGTGAGGGTATTTTGGTATTTTGTTATTTTTGAGATATTTTCCAGCAGAAATGTCTGGATTTTATGGTGGGTCCCACCCACCTATGGTCTAGCCAATAGGGTTAGGCCACCTAGCATGAAATTTTGCATTTTAAACCCTAACTTTTCAATAATTGCATAAATGCATGAAATTGGTATTTTGCTTAATTTCACAATTTACCTGATTTTAAATACTGATTTCCTGAAATTCTAAATTGTACAAAAATGAGAGAAATAGCTGGGGAAAATGTTTTGGACAGTGTGGGGTGAGTTTGGGCAGATGCAGAGTCTGATTCTGCAGGTGATACAGTCATCGTATTTATTATTTAATAAATACTGCGCACGGTGTTCATTAATTATTCTGAGGCTGTTAGGGTCATAATTTTTCTACGGTGTCAATACGATAATTGTAATACAATTAGAGTAGAATATTATCATATTTTTGGTTGGGCAAAACAGATGCCTACTGGTCCTTAAATCACTAGGGTACAGGAATGGATAAAGAGCAGAATTTTAAATAGGAATTAAATAAAACGAGGCACCAAACAAGGTTTCTGGAAGTTGCTAAAAATACAGAAAATGTAGTCTAGCAAGCCTAGAGCAGGGATGTGAAATTTGTTTAAGTTTAACAGCTAGGGTGATGCCCTAATTAATTGTGTAACAAACAAGTGTACAATCAATAGGTTATATAATAAATAAAATTTTAAAAAGTTGCACAAATTCAAATTAGTCTAAATTAATCCTAAATTACTAAAATCTGGTCGAGGGAGTTTACATACCTTCTGTACCACGGAACTCCTTGGGCCGCATCCTCTGAAAGTCGATAATACTGCCCGGCCTCGGATGCTGAATCTGATCTGCCTGTGGCTGAATCTGTGCCACCCTATCCACTGCTGTCATGGCCACCTGGTGGGCGTTCTCAATGCCCAGCCTCATCACATCCACCTGACGGTGCTGCGCGTCCATCATCTCCCTGAAGAACGCAAACAACTGCGCGGCATCTACTGGAGCAGGAAGTGGTGGAGGAACCACCGGAACGACTGGAGTAGTCCTCGGATCGACAGGTGAAGAAGGATCCCCGAAAGAAGCAGATGCTCCCTCAACCGCAGGAGTGGTGAGTGGAGCGATAGCAGCTGCCTGAATACGAGCTGGACGAGAGGTAGCAGACCTCTCCGAGGCAACTGCTGGAACGGTACGATGGGATCGTGTCTTCGGATGAGTCGTGGGTACGTGCATGGGGCATGAGTCGTGGGTACGTCCAGCCTACGCCACCAAAAACTAATTGTGAATCGAGACCTGCATGGGGCCGCCACCAAAAACGTGTCACGACCCGCACCCAAAAAATCGGGCATGAGTCGTGGGTACGTCCAGCCTACGCCGCAGCATCGGCGGTAGAACGCTGTCTAGGTCAACTATCTAGATAAAATTTCACACAAAAAATCGGCCATGACCTCTCCAAAAGGAGGGCAACCACACAATCAATATAAACCTGTCAAGATCTCAACTCCAAACGGAGGAGCAAATATCTCAATGATAATCAAGTACTCAATCACGAATCTAAGCACGATAAGATAACACAGAGATCTAACAACTATAAAGTCTAACCAACAACAACTACTACAACAACCACAACATCCATAATAATAATACATCATCCAAATCATCCAAAATAATATACAATACAAGGTCTCAATCCAAAACCGAAGACAAATCCGGTGCTAAAGCTAATAAAACAATAACAAGGTCCTAGTGATCCCGGCTACCAACCCGGAAATTACTCCTAAACTAGAGGATCCCTGTCTGCACCGTCGACAGGCTCAGGTCCATAAAACGTCGGACACCACTCCTCCGGATACTCTGGAAAAATATGTCCAGTCAGGACTGGAGCAAGTACACCTCTAACAGCAGTTCCATTTAAATGATAAAAACTATAAAACAGTTATAACAAGTAGCAAGAAGAATGAAGCAAGTATGAAACAAGAAAATATGTATAACTGGTGCATAAAGGTAAAGATGCAGGGATATCAGAGCAAGATAGTAATAACTGCAAGATACATAAAATCTAAGCTAAGATCAAGTCCGTGCACATGAACGTGTAGTGAGTCCAGCATGAAAAACATGTAGTGAGTCAAGTCCAGAAACATGTAAGTGAGACAAGTCAAGAAATGCATGAGAGTCCAGACTATAAAGAATGAACTCGGTGTCTTTGAAATACTTGTTTCGACATGTAAACGGCTAGGGGTAAGTACGGCTCACCGCGCACTGGGTGCGCGGCTGCTATCATTCCAGATTAGACCAGAAAGAGTGATTCCTGATGATGCCAGATAGGAATGTTTACATGTCTACTCGAGTATTTCCCCGCCCCGACTAATACAAGTGGATCCAAGACCCGACACGCAAATCAAGATGAGTCCAGCCTGAACATAAATGATGCCTGTAGTGATGCCTGTAGGTGATGCCAGTAGTGATTCCAGAATAGAGGCCAGAAATATGAAATGTACGTGTCGCAAGTAAATGAATCCAGAAATATCAATCAGTGTCCCGTGTTGTGCCAGAATAATCAGATGATACTTTACTAGAAGCTGAATCATAATAATCATCAAATAATGAAAACTATCAGAGAATGTACTCGCCTGACGTCCTGAGCAACTGGCGATCCGAACCGGTGTCGCAAGGACCTAATGCGAAAAGCAAGGTTAAACAGGGTTCTAATGAGTTAAACAGATATAAAATAATTAAAAATAGGCTTCTAGGGTCGTTCTAGGTCAAACGGGTCAAACCGGTGAAATCTGGGTCAAAAAGTCAACTCTGGGTCCAAAAAGTCAACTCTGGGTCAAAACTAGGTCAAAAGTTGACTTTGGCGGTCAACCGAGTCAACTACGGTCAAGTCTGGGTCAAACTAGGGTGCTCCTGAAATTCTAGGTCAAACCGAGCTCATTAAGCTAGAAAACTCACAAATTCGCCTCCTTGAGATACCGGGATACCCTCGGTATCCGATACCTCAACCTAGGCTACGCACCCCGCCTATACCCTCTAAAACCTATGCTAGCACGCGTAAATATATACACATAAGCATATAAAAATCACTCAAAGACATTTCCTAGGCTAATGCTCAATTACCCTGCTCGAAACTCAATACCTTGGTGAGATACCTTGATATCTCAAGGTATTGGGATACCGCTCTCAAACCCCTCTAACTAGCTATCTAACTAATAATTACATACCTAGATATTAATCTAGGCTAGGTAATATAGATATCTACCATATTTATATATATCTAAGTAGGTATATACTTATATATAAAGATATCCACACACCTATACCCAAATACCCATTATCTTACCCTACGCATAAATATATATGACTATACTATCTAGATATCTCTAGGTATATATATATATATATATATATATATATATATATATATATATATATATATATATATATATATATATATATATATATATATATCTATGCATATAGATATAGGTATCTATTATCCATCTACCTATCTATCTATCCATAGATATATCTATCTATCTATCTATGTATCTAATAACTTATCCATCTATAATACTATCTATCTTACCTATTTAACAATCTAACTAATTACCTATTTATCTAGTATCTATCTAACCATTTAACTATCTATCTATTAACCCATCTATCTAACTATCTATTCTAACTATTAAACCATCTATATATCTTATATCTAATCTATTAATCTAGCTAGATAACTATCTAATAATCTATTTAACCATCTATCTATCTATCTAACTAATTAGCTATCTAGTTATCTATATATCTATAATTCTAGCTATCTATCTATTCTCTCTTGATAAACCCTCACCCAGCTGCTAGAGCAAAGCGCTGCGCTGCGTGCTAGGGCCTGCTGCTGCTGCCTTGTTTTGCTGCAGCAAGCTGCTGCTGAGCTGCTGCTGAACTGCTGCAGTGTGCACAGCACGCTGCGCGCTGTGCGCTGCCTCCCACTGCACGCTGCTCGCTGTTCAACCTGCTGCTGCTGTTGATGTTCAACTTGCTGCTGCTGCTGCCCTGTTTGCTGCTGCTGTGGTGGCTGCTGCCCCACAGCAGCAGCTGCTGCTGCTGATCCCAGTTCTGCTGGGCACCCCCCCTCTCTCAAACACACACACACACACACACACACCTATATACATACACACATATATATATATATCACTATATATATATATATACATACATATATATACATATATATATAACTCTATAGATATATATACACACTAACTTATATCTACTAACATATATATATATACACACATATTAACACATATAAACACACACACATTCATACATATAAATACACACACACACAAAAACACATATCTATATATATATATAAACACACATATATCCATATATATATAAACACACATCTATATATACATATACACACTCAAACACAAATATATATCTATATATATATATCTATCCTCACTCACACACACTCACTCTCACACACCCTCACACACACACTCTCACACACACTAGCACACTCTCTCACAAACACACAACCTCACACACAAACCCTCATACATATATATACAAATATATATACATATATATATAAACTCATATGTATATACCTATAAACACTCACTCACACTCACACACTCACCTACACACTCACACAAGCACTCACTCACTCACACACTCACCTACACACTCACACAAGCACTCACTCACACACTCACCTACACACTCACACAAGCACTCCCTAACATGCTAACAAACACATAACCACACATATATATATAAATATATATATAAAAACACACACACAATATATATATACACATATATATAAACAAACACAACACAACGCACACCACGCCCACCAACGCACGCCCAACGCGACACTCACCAACGCCCTAAAATATATAAAATATAGCTCGAAAACTCTAGCACACACTCTCCGATACTAATCCAACGCGCGCACAAGCCCGAAACGAGGAAACCAAGTCGAAATGGCCGTTCGGTCATTTCGACAAACACGTGGTGCGCGGTTCGGAAAACCTCCTGAAACGCACACCAAACGAACTCGGAATCGGCCCAAAATTTACCCACACACTCTAAACGATGCCTAGATCCTAGAAAATGTGCTCCCGCGTCGATTCTAGGTCCGTGGCGGAAACGCACACGCACTTAGAATCGGCGACGATGAAAAGTCCTAATTTCGCCCGAAACGCCCGTTTCTCCGCGACACGGCTTCCCGTGCCCGAACGGAGACACACACTCACTCTCAAGACACCCGACAACGTCTACCTAGGTCCGTCTAACCTAGGGCATCACCCAAAATTGGGCCAAATTCGGATTTTACCCGAAATTGACACAAAACCTAGTGTTAAAGTCTCCAAACACTACCCAACTAGTTCCAACTTTCTCCCACGGGTAGCCTAAGGGTCTAGGAAGGTTCTAAAATATTAATTACACTATAAAAGAGTAATTACAAGGGGAAATTTAGGGTTTACCTCTTGGAAGTTGGAATCCCAAGCCAAAGTCTCAAAAATGCTCCAAATCCTCCAATCCAAGCTTCCAAGCCTCAAATCCAAGCTCCAACACAAAATCTAGGCTCTACCCACCTAGGTTAGGGAAGAATGTAGGGTTAGGGTTCACAAATAAAGAAGGAATGGAAGAAAGAAGGAAGAAAATAGGAAGAGGAACTTACTTTGGAAGGAAGGAAGAAGAAAGAAGAAGTGGAGAAGAAGAAGAATGAAGAAGAAGAAGAAAAATGGAAATGGGGGCTGTGGGGCTGCTGTGTTCTCACGGGTGGGGGTAGGTAGGGGCCGGCTATGTGAATTAAAAGGGTCTCCAAAGTCTCCAAATGCCCAAAATGCCCCTACATGACTTGGTTTCGGGTTCCGGGTTCCAAAAGCACTCAAACTAGTTCCAAATCTCTCCAACTAACCTCCTAAAAATAAAATAAATATTCTAAGCCCCAAAATAATTCTCACAAGGGTGTGGGCTGGGTCGGACATGGTTCCACTAGGGTCTGACATGGGTCCAGGCTAGCCAAAATCCTAAAACAAACAATAAAAATATAATACAATCAATAATTAAATATAAATATAATTAAATATAAATAATCCACAATTAACTAAATTAAAAAAAAAAAAATACCCGGCTCTGGAAATGGGGTGGTGACAAGCCTATCCTCCTTAGAAAATTTTGTCCTCGAAATTTAAAGTCAATCACACTCCTTCTAGGTCAAACCCCCAACAAGCACAGTCAAGAAATTCTACCTAAACAACATACAAGATCAGGGTCCTACTGGTCGTATTATTACAGTCTCAATCGGGGTCACTACACTATCTACCACAGCACAAAAAAAATCTAACAGGTACTAATGAAGCACACCACAGGAATGGAAAAGGACAGGAAGAAGAAACAAGAGACAGACCTGCTAACCCGACATCCGTAGCATCGGCCTCCTCGACCGTCAACGCATAAGCCCTGTCCTACTGGGGTGTATCCCTCTGCTGGTGCGGGGCATGATGCTGTGCCACAGATGGCCTAGCTCCAACTCTCTGATCCTGTGCTCCACCCAATGGAGGTGCAGTAGGGCAATCTCGCATATGGTGAGTAGCGGATCCACAGAACAAACACACCTTCAGCCTCCTCCTACAAATATCCCAGGTGTGTCCTGCCTTCCTGCAGTAGGCACAAGTGGGCACCCTCTGATCCTGACCCTGTTGCGCTGCCTTCTGCACATAGGGACGCTTAGCTGGTCCCGCACTGCCTGAATCATCCCTGCCTCTCTTGGACTTGAGCTCCAAGTCATCCTCTGCTCTCTGAGCATCTCCTACTATCTGCTCAAAAGTTGCCTCGCGGTCGCTCCTGGTCAAAGACTTGACCGCCATAACCAAGCCCTTGCGAAACTTTCTCGCCTTAGCTGCCTCACTCAAGCCATCCACGAATCTGCCCAGACGGCAGAACTCCGCTGCGTACTCGTCCACTGTCATGCTCCCTTGGACGAGTGCCTCGAACTGGCTCTCCAAAGCACTGAGCGCCACATCTGGGAAAAACTTCTCCTTAAAAAGCCTCTTAAAAGCCTCCCAAGTAAGTCCTGGCGCTGCAATCCTCGTATCTGTGCGATACCATGTCAAATCGAGGTCAAACATCTGACTGCCCGCTGCCTCTATCTGCATGCTGTCTGGAATCTGCGCCAGCCTGAAGATGCCCTCAATCTGCTCTATCCAGTCATCCGCGTACAGGATACCTTCTGTACCACGGAACTCCTTGGGCCGCATCCTCTGAAAGTCGATAATACTGCCCGGCCTCGGATGCTGAATCTGATCTGCCTGTGGCTGAATCTGTGCCACCCTATCCACTGCTGTCATGGCCACCTGGTGGGCGTTCTCAATGCCCAGCCTCATCACATCCACCTGACGGTGCTGCGCGTCCATCATCTCCCTGAAGAACGCAAACAACTGCGCGGCATCTACTGGAGCAGGAAGTGGTGGAGGAACCACCGGAACGACTGGGGTAGTCCTCGGATCGACAGGTGAAGGAGGATCCCCGAAAGAAGCAGATGCTCCCTCAACCGCAGGAGTGGTGAGTGGAGCGGTAGCAGCTGCCTGAATACGAGCTGGACGAGAGGTAGCAGACCTCTCCGAGGCAACTGCTGGAACGGTACGATGGGATCGTGTCTTCGGAGGCATCCTGAACACAGATCAAAAGAAGTCAATACGGCGCAAGATACGATATCATCAAAGAAGGACAGTAATATTTCAAAAGAAAGCAATTTCAGAATAATTAGATTGGAATTGTTCCTAGTCGTGATTGAGTACACTCTCATCCTAGATCCTAGATCCTATAGCAGGCTCGCAGCAGTACAACTAAGTTGTTGTACCACCACGACATCGCACTAATTGCGAATCGAGACCTGCATGGGGCCGCCACCAAAAACGTGTCACGACCCGCACCCGAAAAATCGGGCATGAGTCGTGGGTACGTCCAGCCTACGCCGCAGTATCGGCGGTAGAACGCTGTCTAGGTCAACTATCTAGATAAAATTTCACACAAAAAATCGGCCATGACCTCTCCAAAAGGAGGGCAACCACACAATCAATATAAACCTGTCAAGATCTCAACTCCAAACGGAGGAGCAAATATCTCAATGATAATCAAGTACTCAATCACGAATCTAAGCACGATAAGATAACACAGAGATCTAACAACTATAAAGTCTAACCAACAACAACTACTACAACAACCACAACATCCATAATAATAATACATCATCCAAATCATCCAAAATAATATACAATACAAGGTCTCAATCCAAAATCGGAGACAAATCCGGTGCTAAAGCTAATAAAACAACAACAAGGTCCTAGTGATCCCGGCTACCAACCCGGAAATCACTCCTAAACTAGAGGATCCCTGTCTGCACCGTCGACAGGCTCAGGTCCATAAAACGTCGGACACCACTCCTCCGGATACTCTGGAAAAATATGTCCAGTCAGGACTGGAGCAAGTACACCTCTAACAGCAGTTCCATTTAAATGATAAAAACTATAAAACAGTTATAGCAAGTAGCAAGAAGAATGAAGCAAGTATGAAACAAGAAAATATGTATAACTGGTGCATAAAGGTAAAGATGCAGGGATATCAGAGCAAGATAGTAATAACTGCAAGATACAGAAAATCTAAGCTAAGATCAAGTCCGTGCACATGAACGTGTAGTGAGTCCAGCATGAAAAACATGTAGTGAGTCAAGTCCAGAAACATGTAAGTGAGACAAGTCAAGAAATGCATGAGAGTCCAGACTATAAAGAATGAACTCGGTGTCTTTGAAATACTTGTTTCGACATGTAAACGGCTAGGGGTAAGTACGGCTCACCGCGCACTGGGTGTGCGGCTGCTATCATTCCAGATTAGACCAAAGGGAGTGATTCCTGATGATGCCAGATAGGAATGTTTACATGTCTACTCGAGTATTTCCCCGCCCCGACTAATACAAGTGGATCCAAGACCCGACACGCAAATCAAGATGAGTCCAGCCTGAACATGAATGATGCCTGTAGTGATGCCTGTAGGTGATGCCAGTAGTGATTCCAGAATAGAGGCCAGAAACATGAAATGTACGTGTCGCAAGTAAATGAATCCAGAAATATCAATCAGTGTCCCGTGTTGTGCCAGAATAATCAGATGATACTTTACTAGAAGCTGAATCATAATAATCATCAAATAATGAAAACTATCAGAGAATGTACTCGCCTGACGTCCTGAGCAACTGGCGATCCGAACCGGTGTCGCAAGGACCTAATGCGAAAAGCAAGGTTAAACAGGGTTCTAATGAGTTAAACAGATATAAAATAATTAAAAATAGGCTTCTAGGGTAGTTCTAGGTCAAACGGGTCAAACCGGTGAAATCTGGGTCAAAAAGTCAACTCTGGGTCCAAAAAGTCAACTCTGGGTCAAAACTAGGTCAAAAGTTGACTTTGGCGGTCAACCGAGTCAACTACGGTCAAGTCTGGGTCAAACTAGGGTGCTCCTGAAATTCTAGGTCAAACCGAGCTCATTAAGCTAGAAAACTCACAAACTCGCCTCCTTGAGATACCGGGATACCTTCGGTATCCGATACCTCAACCTAGGCTACGCACCCCGCCTATACCCTCTAAAACCTATGCTAGCACGCGTAAATATATACACATAAGCATATAAAAATCACTCAAAGACATTTCCTAGGCTAATGCTCAATTACCCCGCTCGAAACTCAATACCTTGGTGAGATACCTTGATATCTCAAGGTATTGGGATACCGCTCTCAAACCCCTCTAACTAGCTATCTAACTAATCATTACATACCTAGATATTAATCTAGGCTAGGTAATATAGATATCTACCATATTTATATATATCTAAGTAGGTATATACTTATATATATAGATATCCACACACCTATACCCAAATACCCATTATCTTACCCTACGCATAAATAAATATGACTATACTATCTAGATATCTCTAGGTATATATATATATATATATATATATATATATATATATATATATATATATATATATATATATATATATATATATATAGGTATCTATTATCCATCTACCTATCTATCTATCCATAGATATATCTATCTATCTATGTATCTAATAACTTATCCATCTATAATACTATCTATCTTACCTATTTAACAATCTAACTAATTACCTATTTATCTAGTATCTATCTAACCATTTAACTATCTATCTATTAACCCATCTATCTAACTATCTATTCTAACTATTAAACCATCTATATATCTTATATCTAATCTATTAATCTAGCTAGATAACTATCTAATAATCTATTTAACCATCTATCTATCTATCTAACTAATTAGCTATCTAGTTATCTATATATCTATAATTCTAGCTATCTATCTATTCTCTCTTGATAAACCCTCACCCAGCTGCTAGAGCAAAGCGCTGCGCTGCGTGCTAGGGCCTGCTGCTGCTGCCTTGTTTTGCTGCAGCAAGCTGCTGCTGAGCTGCTGCTGAACTGCTGCAGTGTGCACAGCACGCTGCGCGCTGTGCGCTGCCTCCCACTGCACGCTGCTCGCTGTTCAACCTGCTGCTGCTGCCGATGTTCAACTTGCTGCTGCTGCTGCTGCTGCCCTGTTTGCTGCTGCTGTGGTGGCTGCTGCCCCACAGCAGCAGCTGCTGCTGCTGATCCCAGTTCTGCTGGGCACCCCCCCCTCTCTCAAACACACACACACACACACCTATATACATACACACATATATATATATATATATATCACCATATATATATATATACATACATATATATACATATATATATAACTCTATAGATATATATACACACTAACTTATATCTACTAACATATATATATACACACATATTAACACATATAAACACACACACACATTCATACATATAAATACACACACACACAAAAACACATATCTATATATATATATATAAACACACATATATCCATATATATATAAACACACATCTATATATACATATACACACTCACACACTCAAACACAAATATATATCTATATATATATATCTATCCTCACTCACACACACTCACTCTCACACACCCTCACACACACACTCTCACACACACTAGCACACTCTCTCACAAACACATAACCTCACACACAAACCCTCATACATATATATACAAATATATATACATATATATATAAACTCATATGTATATACCTATAAACACTCACTCACACTCACACACTCACCTACACACTCACACAAGCACTCACTCACACACTCACCTACACACTCACACAAGCACTCCCTAACACGCTCACAAACACATAACCACACATATATATATAAATATATATATAAAAACACACACACAATATATATATACACATATATATAAACAAACACAACACAACGTACACCACGCCCACCAACGCACGCCCAACGACCCCGACACTCACCAACGCCCTAAAATAAATAAAATATAGCTCGAAAACTCTAGAACACACTCCCCGATACTAACCCAACGCGCGCACAAGCCCAAAACGAGGAGACCAAGTCGAAATGGCTGTTCGGTCATTTCGACGAACACGTGGTGCACGGTTCGAAAAACCTCCTGAAACGCACACCAAACGAACTCGGAATCGGCCCAAAATTTACCCACGCACTCTAAACGATGCCTAGATCCTAGAAAATGCACTCCCGCGTCGATTCTAGGTCCGTGGCGGAAACGCACACGCACTTAGAATCGGCGACGATGAAAAGCCCTAATTTCGCCCGAAACGCCCGTTTCTCCGCGACACGGCTTCCCGTGCCCGAACGGAGACACACACTCACTCTCAAGACACCCGACAACGTCTACCTAGGTCCGTCTAACCTAGGGCATCACCCAAAATTGGGCCAAATTCGGATTTCACCCGAAATTGACACAAAACTCAGTGTTAAAGTCTCCAAACACTACCCAACTAGTTCCAACTTCCTCCCATGGGTAGCCTAAGGGTCTAGGAAGGTTCTAAAATATTAATTACACTATAAAAGAGTAATTACAAGGGAAAATTTAGGGTTTACCTCTTGGGAGTTGGAATCCCAAGCCAAAGTCTCAAAAATGCTCCTAATCCTCCAATCCAAGCTTCCAAGCCTCAAATCCAAGCTCCAACACAAAATCTAGGCTCTACCCACCTAGGTTAGGGAAGAATGTAGGGTTAGGGTTCACAAATAAAGAAGGAATGGAAGAAAGAAGGAAGAAAATAGGAAGAGGAACTTACTTTGGAAGGAAGGAAGAAGAAAGAAGAAGTGGAGAAGAAGAAGAATGAAGAAGAAGAAGAAAAATGGAAATGGGGGCTGTGGGGCTGCTGTGTTCTCACGGGTGGGGGTAGGTAGGGGCCGGCTATGTGAATTAAAAGGGTCTCCAAAGTCTCCAAATGCCCAAAATGCCCCTACATGACTTGGTTTCGGGTTTCGGGTTCCAAAAGCACTCAAACTAGTTCCAAATCTCTCCAACTAACCTCCTAAAAATAAAATAAATATTCTAAGTCCCAAAATAATTCTCACAAGGGTGTGGGCTGGGTCGAACATGGGTCCACTAGGGTCTGACATGGGTCCAGGCTAGCCAAAATCCTAAAACAAACAATAAAAATATAATACAATCAATAATTAAATATAAATATAATTAAATATAAATAATCCACAATTAACTAAATTTAAAATAAAAAAAATACCCGGCTCTGGAAATGGGGTGGTGACAAGCCTATCCTCCTTAGAAAATTTTGTCCTCGAAATTTAAAGTCAATCACACTCCTTCTAGGTCAAACCCCCAACAAGCACAGTCAAGAAATTCTACCTAAACAACATACAAGATCAGGGTCCTACTGGTCGTATTATTACAGTCTCAATCGGGGTCACTACACTATCTACCACAGCACAAAAAAAATCTAACCATTCAGATCAAGAATAATTTATTTACCTCGATCTTTTTTACATACAAATATTCCAGCTTATCCCACAGTGTCCTCGCATACTTAATACTTGCAACATGGTTGTACACATTCTCGTCAACGAACTTCCTGATGTACCCACACACTTGTATATGCTCAAATTCCAATCCTCTTCTGATTTATCACTGGACCTCTCGGAAGCAAATACCGGCAGATGCAGCTTATTGATAAATAGCCGATCCTTCATCTTGCTCCTCCAATAATGATAGTTGGTACCATTCAGGTTTACCATATGCACCGGCTTCGCGTCCATCTCTCCTTCCTGGTTTTCCTGTCAACTCCTGATACCCTTCTAAAAATTTTAGAACCTGGCTCTAATACGACACTATTGGAAAAGAAGCGCAAAAATCTTCTCCCAACTCAGAGAGTACCTGCGAGAGAACCGAGCAATACAACACACAAACCAAACTCCAAACCACATAAAAATAATCCACGCAGAAACAAAGAATTTTGATGTGGAAAACCCTTGTGGAAAAAAAACTATGGGACGATCGGAGTCCAACCCTGATGAACCTCCACTAATAGAATAAAGAGAATACACCCTCTACAAGCTTCTTCCGACCTAACACGGATCACCACAACAGTTTAGAATAGAAAATAGATCACATCACGAAGATAGAAGATAATAAAAAATTACTTAAAATGATCTTCTCCTCTGAAACGGCCTCCAATCATTATTTCTTCTTCCCAAAGTTGCAATGGCACTCTTGCCTCATTTTTTCCTCTTTCTTAAGATGATATGTTATGTGTTCGGAATGGGAATTAGGGTTAGTAAAACCTAATATATACCCCCTAATCCCGCAGGTAATCTTGGACCGTAGGATATGATCCAACTATGTATAAAATACCTCTAAAATTTTGTTCAGCCCGCCAACCGAATCGGACCAACTTCGGTTTTGAGGTTCTGGAGCACCATACCGAGTTTGGACTGACTTCAGTTTGGAGGTTCTGGAATACCACAATGAACTTGAACCAAGTTCGGACCAAGTTCGGTCCAAACTCTGTCTCCTCATGTACAGCAGACTGCTCCTCCTTCCTTTCGAGTTTTTTCGACCTCTCGAATGGCTCTCGTCACCTCCTCGAGCTTCTCTGACCACAGACGGCGCTCATCGCACTCTGGGGTATTCTTTAAAAAGGTTGGGAACCCCATCCACTCTAATAATTCTGAGGACAAATCATGGTTTTATATTTAAGTTTAAAGAGCCTAAAGGGAAATTTTATGGCATGTACATGTGCATGGAAGGTATCAAAGAGGGTTTCAAACACTTGTCCCGCCCCAGTCCCAAAATACATAGGACTAGGAACACGTAAGCATGCCAGCCGCATGTATATGGCAACTCCAATATATGGAAACCATAACACATGCGTACGCTGTAATATGAATATCAAATCCACAAGTGGTAAATATGTCACAAGTCACAGGGTATAATCTAAATCTCATCCATAGAAATCAAATAGAAATAAATAACCAATATCTATGTGACTAGATCTCAATATAAAGTATCAAAGGATGACAGTCGGATGGAAACAAATCCACTGCCAAACTAGAATATAAAAGCAAATACAATATAAGTACATCAACTAACAATCACAAGGCTCGAAGGGAAGACCTCCTTGAAACATAAGTAACTAGTCCGGATCTGCGCTCCTGCGAATACTTATGAACATCTACACCTGGAAAGAGACCAGGTCCTCAGAGGGACATAACAAGATACACAGAAGTATGCCAATAAAGTACTGAAATAAACATCCAATGGGTCGCCTAACCATCTATGTGAATGCAGTTGAGAACAACTTTCTTACAAGTGGGCTATCTGGCCATAAATAGGATTGGTATGATTCTCTCGGAGAATCATGGGCCTACAAAGCATGTCATCTTTTGAACGCCAGAGGCCGCCAGTAATATAGGGGTCATCACCGCCACGTATCTCCGGTGGAGCGTACGGGTTACAGAAGGAAAAGTGCAAATGAGCCCAAATGCCGTACTTGTTATTCTCCCTACCCCATGCTCTAATCATGTCACATCCATGATACGATAATACCCCTAATAACTGCCAAGTCTCCTAGCATACAAAGTTTCTAACAACAGTTATTCCTTATCGCACGTCCCATACGTACAGGAGGCCAAATCTGTCATGCAAGTCTGTGATCTATATGAGACTCACAACTTGTGTAAGAAATATGTCACGGCCAATAAACCCTAAGAATGCTTCATGATAATGGGGTGTTCTCATAAACTAGGTCACATGCATATACATAATAAAAACAGAATACGATGACACCGTCGTTGCACCCAAGTTTCCTTGGACGCGCAGTTTATATAGCAATTAAAATATATGAACTAAATGACAGAAATAAAATGCATGCATTATATGGAATATAAATTATAGTACAATGGCAAGGTATACTTGCCTGGCAAGAAAGCTGCGTAGTACCAATAACCTTCTCTAGAAGTCGCACAGAACAATCCAATAGGTCATATATACATATAATATAATACAATACCACATCAGCCATTACACTAGCACATACACAACCATAATTACACTGGACTCAGGGTATGCTAGGGGTAACACTGGTCGACTAACAGGGTCAAATGTGCATCTAATTACACGGGTGTTACGTCTTCAAATACTGTGCATAATCAGACAGTCAACTAACACTTGTCTAGCCAGTTCGTCGGTGTACACAAGGCAGACAATTTCCTAATATTCATGTCACAAAGTCAAGGTAAAAATACAAGCAAAATCCATGGTGTCCTAGGGTCGTACAGCAAGTAAACACATATATAGTCATAATTATTATTTAGCATCTAATTATATATATATCCATATAATTATATATAATAATAAGATTATATTACTCATACGCGTACGTATACGCATACGAGTTTGGGTTCTCCGACACAGACTGAAACCAACCAATCTAAACTGGACCAATATGCTAACCTAGATGTTATTCACATAAACAAGCATACACAATATGAAAGGAGAGGGACGGGTTCGAACCTCGGGTTTAGCGTGCACGGGTACGACGATGACGACGATGTGGATGATGATGACGAGGGTAATGATGAGGATGATGATGGTGATGATGATGATGATAATAATTGGAGATGATGATGAGAATAATAATGGTGATGATGATGATGATGATGATAGTGATGATGGGGTGATAATAATGATGATAATGATTGGAGATAATGATGATGATGATGATGGTGATGATGGGAATGGCTTCTCGTCGAAGTTCGGCGAGTCAAGGGAGATGAGACGAGGAGGATGAGCTAAGGGAGGAGGGGTCGAGTGGCTGTGGTCGATGGGATATGGAGGAGCTTAGAAAGGAAGGAGAAGGAGTTCAAGGAGAGGTGGAGGTGCTCGGGGAGATGGCCGGGGAGGATGACGTGGTGGTGCTATTAACGATGGAGGTGGTACAGTCCAGGTGAAGAAAAGGAGGAAGAAGATAAAGTCGACGGAGGAGGAGTTCATCGGGATGCCGATCGGGGAAGGTGTTCAGGCGATCGGGATTCAGCGGGCTCGGGTGAATGAGGGCTGCTAGAGGTGATATCGACGAAGGGGGAGATCAGACGGCGCTCGGCGACGCTGACGGGCTGCTCCAGTCCAGGTCATGGTGGTGAACGGCTCAGGTATAGTCGTTGGGAAATGGCTGGAGGGACTTGCTGCCTGGGTTGCCATGCAGGCTGGGAGTTGCTCGGGGATGCCGTGGAGTGGAGGATCCGGCAGATGGGTGGTGATGGGATCTGGGTCCGGCGGTGGAGGATGTCGAGATGAGGGACTCAGCGGAGGAAGGAGAGAAGATAAAGTGGTGGTGAAGGCTGCTCCGGCCGGCGGTGAACAAGGAAGAGGGAGGTCGATGGGGATGATGAATAGGAAGGGGGGATCGGCTAGGTGTAGTTTTAGGTTGATGTGAATGAAAACAATATAAAAAGTTGTATTTATATGTATGTAGGGAATAGGGTTGGGGGTTGACCTAAGGGGTTGGGCTTGGTCAACATCTCCTTGGAGTAGGCCTTCTTTGTCATGTAGGTATTGGAGGGCTATAATTTACATTGTTTAAAATACAAGACTAGGGTTAAATGAGGGGGCGATGTTGTGTGTTGCACATTCCAAAAATTATGGGAAAAATTTATATGAACGAAAATAGGTTTCTTCATGGTTGTGTCCAATGGTGTGGACACCTCAATGCACTTTTGCATAAAAGCGCCAAACAATTGAAAAATTGTACAAAGATGAAAATTAAATTAAATTAATTAAAATAAATACAAATGGTGTTCTTGAATTAATTAGAAGTACATGGGGTTAAAATTAGGTGAGACACAAGTATCATGGACATAGAAGACTCAAAATAGAATATTATCATAAATTGAGTTACACAAAATAGGTCAAAATTATGTCTCCAATTTTGATTAGAACGCACAAGGATACAAAGTTAAATTTATTTAAAATTTGGAATAAACGTCTACGACGAATATTGTATGACTAAAATATAGCACAAGAGAGCATAATTATAAGTTACACAAAGGTCAGGATGGAAGACTGGCATGTCTAGGACAACGGTGTAAAATTTGTAGAAAGGCAATGGCTAGTGTAGCGCTCCAATTATCAAAGCAACGGTAAGGTGCACTAAGTGATATAAATATTACAAAATCGTCTAAAATAAAAAATATTTTATTTCTAATTGGATTCAAACTAGCCCTAGTTTCTCTATCTAAGCCAAGTAGGCCTAATTTTGGGTGAGGGAGTTTACAACACTACAGGCCAATTGTTTGTCTAGATAGATGCTTTTTAAAGTATACTCATGGTTGCCAATTGCTAGTTGCAACTGGAATTGACCCAAATGATTGTATGTACCCAATTGCATTTGCAATTGTAAAGGTTGAGAACACTGAGAATTGGGAGTGATTTTTGGAGTTGCTCAAAGATGATTTGAATATGCAAAACTCAAACCATTGGGTCTTCATGAGTAATAGACAAAAAGTAAGTATATTTTCCAATAGGAACTTTAATTTAATTTATTTTGTGCCTAATATAAATTTATGTTGTGCTTAATGTAGTTAATATATTATCTTGTTTCATGTAAGGGCTAATCAATGTAATTGAAAGACATCTTCCTAATGCACAATACAGACTTTGAATTTGACATTTATAGAAAAATATAAGGGAACATTTAGAGATGTTGGGTTTGTGGAGATACTCAAGAAAGTTGGAAGAACCACTTATCCAGCTGAGTTTAAGAAGTATGAGAAAGAAACGGAAGAGAAGAGTATTGAATCTAAGCAATGGATGGATGCTTGACCAGCAGTCCATTAAAGTAGGGCATTCTTTAAGTACACTATCGAGTGTAAGGTATGTTGGAGTGGGTGGAGTTCCCAATCTATTTGGAGAATACCCTTAGTGTGACGAGCGTCGTCTGTGGACAGAGAAGCTCAGGGAGGTGACGAGAGCCATTCGAGAGGTCGAAGAAACTCGGGTGGGAAGAAGGAGCAGTCTGCTGTACAGGGAGAGACATAGTTAGGGCCGAACTCGGTCCGAGTTCAGTATGGTGTTCCAGAAACTCAAAATTGAAGTTAGTCCGAACTCGGTGTGGTATTCCAGAACCTCCAAACTGAAGTCGGTCTGAGTTCGGTAGGCGGGATGAACAAAATTTTAGGGGTATTTTATACACCGTTGGATCGTATCCTATGGTCCAGGATTAACTGCGGGATTAGGAAATATATATATTAGGTTTTCCTAACCCTAATTCCAAGGAACAATAGAGAATACATAACATATCATCTCAAGAAAGAGGAAAAAGGAGGCAAGAATGCCATTGCAACTTTGGGAAGAAGAAAGAAGGATTGGAAGCCATTTTGGAGGAGCAGATCAACTTTGGATAATTTCTTATTATCTTCTATCTTTGTGGTGTGATCTATTTTCTATTTCTAAGTGTTGTGGTAATCCGTGTTGGTTCGGAAGGATCTTGTAGTGGGTGTATTCTCTTTATTCCATTAGTGAAGGTTCTTTAGGGTTGGACTCCGATCGTCCCGTAGGTTTTTCCTGCAAGGGTTTTCCACATCAAAATTCTCTGTGTTTGCGTGGATTATTTTTTATGTGGTTTGGTATTTGGTTTGTGTATTTTATTGCTCAGTTCTTTCGCAGGTACTCTCTGGTTTAGGGAAAGATTTTTGTGCTTCTTTCACAACAAAGTGGTATCAGAGCCAGGTTCTGAAATTTCAGAAGGATTTCAGGAGTTGACAGGTAAACGAGGAAGGAGAGATGGACGCGAAGCCGGTGCGTATGGTAAACCTAAACGAAACCAACTATCACTACTGGAGGAGCAAGATAAAGGATATGCTATTTGTCAAAAAGTTGCATTTGTCGGTATTTGCTTCCGAGAGGCCCAGTGACAAATTCGAAAAGGACTAAAATTTCAAGCATATACATGTGTGTGGGTACATCAGGCAGTTTATTGAGGAGAATGTGTACAACCACGTTACTAGTATTGAGCACGCAAGGACACTGTAGGATAAGCTAAAATCTTTGTATACGAAGAAGACCGGGGTAAATAAATTATTCCTGATCCGGATGATGATGGGTCTACGGTACAAAGATGGAGCGTCTATTATGGATCACTTGGGTGAGTTTTAGGGCATGGTTGAACAACTATCTTCGATGGGAGTCAAGTTTGACGATGAGGTTTAGGTACTATGGGTGTTATGTACATTGCCAGACTCATGGGAGACCGTACGAGTGTCTATGCTTACTTCTGCTCCATAAGGCATGGTCAGTCTGGAGTTTGCCAAGAGTGGGGTACTGAATGAAGAGATACGGAGACATTCTCAGGGCACTTCATCCATATCCAACTCAGAGGTGCTTATTTCAGAAAGCCGCAGAAAGGGTAAAAGCATGGGTCTAGGTGATGGCAGAGACAAAAGCATGGAAAGGTCTAAGGGTCGGTACAAGGACTCAGAGTGTTACCATTATGGCAAGAAGGGCCACATCAAGTGGAACTGTTTCGCTTGAAAGATAGAGAAGAAGGGAAAGCAAAGTGAGAATACTATAGCGACAGCCTCGACACATGGAGGCGACGTGATCATTGTAGGTGATGAGATAGTTATGAACCCCGTCTATGATGACAACTCTTGGCTGGTGCACTCAGGTGCTTCAGCACACATATCTCACAACAGGGCTCTATTTTCTATATACACAACATGCAACTGTGGAGTGTTAAAGATTGGTAATAGAGATATGTCAAAGGCAATTTCCATTGGAGATGTACATTTAAGGACAAAGAGGGTGTAGTTCTTGTTCTCAAAGATGCCCGTTATGTTCCTGATATCCATTTTAACCTGGTGTCGGTTGGAAGGTTGGATGACGAGGGTTCTTCAGTCTCTTTGGGAACAGTCAGTGGAAGCATTCCAGGGGTTTGATGGTGATTGCTAGAGGAAGCAAGAGGTTCAGACTCTACTATATAGAAGGGAGCGCACTGGGGGCACATGAGGTCAACATAGCTACTAATGCGTCTACTGAGTTGTGACATAGGCGGCTCAACCATATCAGCGAGAAGGGAATGAGCTACTTGGTGAACAGGAAGGTGATTCCAGGGCTAAAGTCTACAAAGTTGGAGAAGTCCAAGCACTGTTTGGCAGGTAAACAAAATAGGGTATCTTTCAAAAGTCACCCAAGTTCAAGAAAGCCGGCGTTGCTCGAGTTGATTCACTCGGATGTCCTATGAAGGTAAAATCCATTGGTGGTGCTTCTTATTTTGTAACATTTATTGATGAATATTCCAGGAAGGTTTGGGTATATACCTTAAAGACCAAGGATTATGTACTGCCCACTTTCAAGGAGTTTCAGACCTCTGTTAAAAGGAAGACGGATAAGAAGTTGCTTTGTGTTCGGTCGGACAATGGCGACGAGTATGTCAGTTCCTTTGATGCTTATTGCAGAGAGCAACGGATACGACATCAGAAGACTCCACCAAAGACACCGCAGCTTAACGGTGTAGCTGAGCAGATGAACATGACGCTGATGGAGAGGGTACGATATTTGCTGTCTGTAAACCCCCTTATTTAATTCTATAGATAGTCTGGTATGCGATAGAAATTTTTTGTATAGCAGTAGTTGATTGAGGTTTAGAGTTAGGTTACAGATGTCTGATTATTTTAATTAAACCCTCGGCGCACGCTATCGTTGTTGAAATATTCGGAGCCCAACATCAGCCCATAAATTTCAACAGATTATTGCACTCTTGACTTGACACGCCAATTTAGGCGTTTGACTTTTCTGTCACTCAAAATCATATTTTCTTGTACTCTAAATTAATTACAATTTTTTGTAACCGAAATCCTTATTTAATTCCATGTCAGACACCTGTGTCGTTACCATCAATTTTGAGATACCAACTTAACCCGTTGAGCCGGACCAACTAAAGGGTCCAAGACTGACTCCAAGCCTACACCATTCTTGACCTCTGAGTCACTCCCAAATTGAGACCCAGGTGCCCCATTTAATTAAAAAGCACGGGACACAATTTATTCTAATTAAATTGGGGATACCAACTTGACTAATCCTATTTTAATTCCAATTTAATTTCAATGCCTATTTAATTAAGCCCATGCAAAACATACAACACTCTCTCACCCTACAAAACACCAAACACCAATTCTCTCACAATTTTTTTATTATTTTATGTGTTTGTGCAATTACCCAAACTTAAGGGGCTAAATTATAAATTTTGTGACATGTGGCACACCCTAATTGGTCAAAGCCAAATGAAGAGGACACCCCTCTTTCTTGACCGGTCAATATCCCTCCTCCCTCTCTTTTGTATGAAGAAACTATTTCTTTCATGTGTAATCTCCACCACACATTTGAAATGGGTCAATCCTCACCATCCAACCCACACACACCATCCTATAAAATGTCTCCATCACACTCCTCTTCCCCATGGCGGCCTTAATCCCAAGGGAGCCTTGAAAACCTTACCCCTCTCTCTCTCCTCCCTCTCCTCCATTAAAAACTGAGCCTTCCATTCTCTTCTTCTTCTTCTTCTTCTTCTTCTTCTTCTTCTTCTTCTTCTTCCTTCCTTCCTTCTTCTTTGGAGAAACCCCACTCGAGAACTGCCCTGGCCGGACCCCCCTCCGGCCACACCCGCTGAATCCCCCATGAGCTCAGGCGAGCCGCGGCTTCCTCCACCCCACGAGCTACTGCACCGGCGAGCCGTCCCCCACGAGATGTTGTACCACCACCACGAGCGGCCACCCACTGCCACGAGATTCGGCGGGCTGTTCCTCCCCGACCATTGCCTCGAGCCAAGTTCGACTGCTCCGGCCAGGCCACTCAACCCCGGTCGAGCACTCCGGCCGTTCCTCCACCCGACGTCCATCCGCACCACTGTCGAGTTCCTCCACCGGCGTCACAGCTCCACCACCCTCGGCGTTCCCTGCCACCGAGCATAAACTACCACCACCACTATTGCTAACCATACACCAACGCCACGACCTTCCCCACGCCACTGCAACTTTACTCCGGCCATCCTATACCACCAGCGTCTCCCCCCTTCACCACCAGCATCACCACGGTCGCCACCTTGGCGGACCTCCACCCTCCGGCCACCATGCTTCCCATCTACATTATCATCTTCACCATTCTCATCATCATCAACAACATCATCACCACCACGTTTCACCTGACTTAGGCCATCCACTTCACTCCGGCCAGCAACCCCCCAACGTCGTCGAGGTATACCACTCCCCCCTCTCTATTTGATATATATTGTTTTGTGTATTTAGTTAGGGTTTATTGTGGTATAATTTATTTTGTGTAAGTTTAGTTTAGTGTTAATGACTTAGGGTTTAATGATGTGACTTAGGGTTTAATGATGTGAGTTAGGGTTTGGGTATTTGTAAATGATATGAATTATATGCTTTGATGGTTAACACGCTTAGTTAATATTTGGGGTTATGGATTATGTATTGAGTAGGGTTGATGTTGTGCATACATTTAAATGCTTGAGGAATGATGGTGATATTAATACTGATTAATACCAAGGAGCAGATTAATTAATAAATGGTAGAGGGATATCGATCCTTGGGTAAATATTGGAAGTTGTTTGAGGACATAGAATATATATACGCATATGGGTTATTGTTGTTTTAGCTGTTGTAAACTATTACTGAAAATAATAATATTAAAATGTTGATGGACACTGGGAGCAGGTGCTTGATCATAAAATAGGTATAATATCAAATGATGAGATCGTGATTGAGGACAAAGAATATTAATTATTTATTTGAGCTTGAGATGTCAACGTGCATGTTAACATCTGTGAACACTAAGGTGAAACTGAGGATTGGATCAGAGTTGATTAACTAAATATCGTGATTGAGGTTGGGTTTGATGATATTGTATAGGGGATTAGTTGAGTAGATGTAACGTACTCTGAGTCAACCTTGGTCAACCCTCTAGCGACGTGTCCCTGTGAGTTGTAGCTGAGTCTGAGCATATGTTTAGACATGTGTCGCATCCTTGTTTGTCGTGTGATAGTTCATTGATTGAGTTTGTATCTCGTCTCTAGGTACTATGGGACCTGCGGACTTGGACGTGGTACCAGATCCCCGTCATCAGCAGCCGGACGCAGACAAGTGTACCTTGCCACCATGTATTTTAGTTACGGATATTTTATTATTTTATTATGTACATTGTGCGCATAATTGTTTACGATCGATACTTCGTATCTGGATCACAACCGGGTGCAGATGTTCGTCGTAACGTCTAGTAACGAATGTTAGATGTTCGTAATACCTCGATGTACGTACCTGAGTACATCGTTACCTCAGGACACGTTCATACACTATGATCGTGCCAGATTCCTGTATCCTGATACTGACATCATGACCGGAGACTGGGACGACCTTAGGATTGCGTCTGTTGAGTTATTTCTGTGTGATGAGACTTTTAGTTAGAGGTTCAGGTTCAACGCATAATCGTTGACCGCTTGGGATGAGGAAGACAGTTTCTAGACGTTTGGGCTCCTCTGCACGCGCTTATATATATATATATATATATATATATATTGTTTCTGTAGTGATCCTATATCTAGTGTAGTTGTATCACCCGTATGACTCTTTTCCCGGAGCTGCGGTACGTCCCGTGTGTCTCCGTGTCCGGAGCTACAGTTTTATTTTGGACAGCCCACGCGTCGAACATTGTCTTCAAAATTGTGTCTCACTTAGTTTGTTATGCTAGACTACACCATCGTTGCACTTGTACTTTCTGTTGTACTTTGGCATGTTATATTTCTGTACCTTGTTACGTCCTCTGAGGACCTGGTTCCCTGCCAGTTTTGCAACATAGACGATTACGGAGCATTTAGAGTTGCTGATGGAGTGGCATATCTTACGGGCATTGTACCAGGTACTCATATCATTTTTATAGGCATTATGGTTACTTTGTTTGTATTGATTATTCATCTGCTGTTGTAGCCTAGTTTTTGTAGACTCATCTCTTCTTGAGTCTATTCGAGTTTGTGTGTTATTGGACGACCGACTTTAGCACATGTAGCTCTTTCTTGTATATTTCTGTTTATTGTGGATTAAGACATAGATGTTTATATTTATGGGATATTTAGATAGTGCCCTTTATATTACAGCTTATACATATTCGAGTCGGACCAGAGTCTGGTCGAAAGCGTAGCTGGCGTATCGCGTATTTTTGGTCCTACATATTTTGGGACTTGGGCGTGACATGTTTTTGTGGTGGCCCATGTAGGTCCATTTTAAATCGTCTTGGTCACCTGACTGTGCCAAGTGAGCCTGCAAATTAGGAATAGATATTATGATTTATTGTTGAATAGGATCTCAATCCATAATCGATTTTTTTTAAAACTCACTTTGTATATGATTATCGCCCTTGGACTTCCAATTTGTATTCGTTCAACTATCGTCAATATCGTTATCATTGTTTCTCATCCCCTATTATTCGGGAAGACGAACGCTTGTGCCTGAGGGTTCCCTCCTGTCATGCCCCAGTCCCAAAATATCGAGGGACTAGCCACGTGGCAATGGCCAGCAGCACACACCGATGGGCAAACCCAATTTAATGGACCCATCAGGATGTACTTAAGCTGTAATACAATAATAAGGGTCTACTAATCTCATCCACAGAAATGAATACACAATATCAGAATATAAAGAAATACCAAGTCACAATAAAACATAAGTCGGGGAACAACCCGATAATGAGTTTGATATATCAACTCAAAAATACTGGAAATAAAGAGTCTAATAACTGAGTATAGAATATGCATATACTCAGGAGAAATCCTCAGCTATCACCTCGTCCTCGGATTCTGGTACTGCTCCAAAGACTGCGCCTGTTCTATACACTTCGGGATAGATCTCCTCCGCTAAACCTGGGGACATAATCCAGATCCGGGTCCTCAGGCGACATACCAAGGTACAAAATAACTCATGCCAAAATAAATGTAGTGCAACAATAAATGAAACAATAGGGTAAATATATAACCAGCTAAGTGATATGCAAGTGAGAGTTTTAGTCATACTCGGGATGAGACTACTATAGGATCTGTGTCGGGGAAACCCATAGCAGTATTCTCTCGAAGGGCCAGTACGGTACCAAAGCTCTGTGTAAGAGTCTAAGGTACTTCCAGTAAAGTAATATATATATATATATATATATATATATATATATATATATATATATATAATCAGCCTTTTGTATGGTAAAACTCTCCCCACCCAATGTAATCACACGTCACAGGTTCACGATATCTCATGTCCATGTTACGCAAGATCATATCTAATGCAACAAGTCATAATGAAATCTAAGCATGTATAATGTATATGTCCAAATCCTGTATCCTATACAGAATTACCATGAATATCTCAGGAAGATTCTGTCTCATGAATAGTGTCAGGTGTACTGAGGTATGACGTACTTGATAAGACAAGCACAAAATGTATAGTGTCTCGATAACCATGTCTAGGTGACATTACACATCTCTGCGTACAGTATTGATACCCGAATATTAGTCGGAAGTAATGTCACACGGCCCTATGTTGAGCAGAGATATTACAGTCATAAATCAATAAAATAGTATAAACAGTTGCTACAAGTAGGGCAAGGTACACTTGCCTGGGTTTTGGTTACCAATTGCGGCTCTGGTTTCAGCGGGTTCTGTAGGTACTTCTCCGGTTGCTGAAATAGATATTACCATCATGCTCAGAAGATATCAAATAGCTAGAAATGCCTGTCCTTGAGTCCAATTT
Organism: Iris macrosiphon; assembly: GCA_036927795.1. Classification (NCBI taxonomy): domain Eukaryota; kingdom Viridiplantae; phylum Streptophyta; class Magnoliopsida; order Asparagales; family Iridaceae; genus Iris; species Iris macrosiphon. The sequence continues at coordinate 172,591,280 of JAYESA010000011.1, read as the reverse complement.
GGACACGAGGGCAAAAATAACAGTTTCTGGTCAAAGCGAGGTCCACATGTGGCCCACTTCGCATCAAAAAATGTGTTAGAGACAATGTTCTCCAAATTCATCCAACTTAGTGTCAATAATTCCAGAACGATGAAACGAACCCAACGGAACTTCCAGAACTGGATTCCGATGAGCCGATCACAAAATCTTCCAAGATAAGCGATTTTGTCAACGTTCTCAGATTCGAACCAAACTTGGGTCACAGGAACAGCGTATTGCTACGAGTCCGATGGCACAAGTTTTGTTTCGATCCAACATTTTAATCCGACATGTGTACACAAAGTTACAACGAGTTCGGAAACAGGGCCGATACGGGACGTTATCGGCGGATACGCGTTGATTCCGGTGTGCACGCACATCCAAATTAACTTCCGTGAAATCCTACACGTCCGTATCAATGGTGTGCACCTTTCGGTAAAGATCGTACGCGACCAAGTCGTCCCGTTTGGTGGAGCACACTCAATTTTGGGGAAAATAGGGTATTAAATATCCTGTTTTTGGATCACAGTCCACGATCGCCACATAACGCGACACACCGAGCGGGTTACACGAGCATCGAGAGGGTCACGCAGGGTTCGCGTCACAACAGACGAAACAGAAAATGGGGCAACGAGGAGAGATAAAAGGGTACCTGAACAGGGCTACACAGACTAGGACTCCTCGTGTCCGCGAGCCGATGTGACACGACTCGACATGAAGCTAGGGTTAGGGTTCTGCTGCTTGAGTTTGCCGGAGCTGGAGGCGGCCGGAGGAGCTCATCGGGGTTGCTCGAGGAGGAAGACGGAGCTGCTGCAGCGAGGTTGGGGCGGAGCTCAGTGCGGCTAGGTCGTCGTGGCGGAGGGGAGAAGAGCAGCGGCTGGAGGTTGGGGTTTAACGGTCGGGGTTCTGGGGAGGCGGAGGTGGCTGCGGTGGTTGGGAGCGAGGGCGACGGCTGGTGGATGGAGGCGAGGGCGGCCGATGGCTGGAGGTTGATGGCAAGGGTACGGTGGTGGAGGAGAGAAGGAGGAGGAGAAGTCTTGGAGGCAGTGGAGCTCGTCGGGGGAAGACAGGCGGAGGTGGAGGCTGGAACTGGTGGCTAAGGCAGAGGACGTCGGGGACGACGGTGGAGGGGAGACAGGTGGTGGTGTTGGTAGTGGAGACGCGGGGAGAGGCGAGTTTATATAGGGCGAGGAGCTGGGCGGTTACGGGCGGAGGAGGCGGGGGTTAACGGGCGGAGAGAGGATAGAAACGGCCACGGGGAAGGCGACGGCGGTTACGGGCGGCAGTCGGATTCGCAACGGCCGGCGAGGGTCGGGGGGGGGACGGTTACTGTAGCAGGGTAGCGGGTCGGGTTCGGGTCGGGTTTGGGTTTTGGGACCGGATCCGACCCAATAAGTATTGGGTTGGGTTTAGTTAGACCGGTCCGGTCTAGTTCGGGTTGGTTTGGTTTATTTTTAAATAAACCGGATTTATTTCTAGGGTTAAATTAAAATTTAGTTTTTGGGTCTTTAAAAATATTTTCGGGGTCTAATAAAATCCAAGAAAATTACCCTATGTCTAATTTTTTTTTTACACCAAAAAAATATTATTTTTATAATATTTTAATATCTAATAAACACATTTAAAAATACTTAATACCAGAAAACAACAGATTTAATTAGTTAAAAAATCACCAAAAATTCTAGAAAATTCATTTTTAAAATCTGAAAAATTTCTGGGGGTTTACAATCTAGCCCCCTTAAGAGGATTGCGTCATCGCAATCAAAGAATAACCGGTCAAGAGAGATGACATGGTTGCAAGTATTGTTTGAAGCACATTACTATCAAAAATCATGATTCAGGAGAATCAAAGGTTGAGGATTTAAGCAAAAATACCTAGGGAATCATTTTCCTAAGCAAATGAAAGTTATAAAATTTTCAGAGTGAAATAAATCTAGTAAGAAAAGTACAGTTTTAGAAAAACTAGGTTATTAATTATTAGTAAGTTCAAAATTACCAGGTTAAGGCTAAGGTCACGAACCAATAGGCATGGGCTAAAACAAATCTAGAAACAAATAACTACAAAAACTTATGCGCATTAGCTACTCCAAGAGTCTGCGCGTTCTCCAAGGTCATTGCAAAAGCCTGTCCGCGTCCTTGAGGTGGTGCCCTCTACTGTTGCTGGCTTGCTGGAGGAGTGCTGCTCGAGGTGCCAAGGGTGGCCTTGGTTGATATCCTCCTGGTGCTGGTAGAGCTTGTTGGTTTACCATTGGTGCTCCTTCTCTATGCTCAGGGCATTCCCTCACTGCATGCTGTCTGGATCCGCAAGCTAAGCATAGTCCAAATTTACGTCTACACTCCTTCTCAACATGGCCTATCTTGCCACAGTAGTGGCAAGTAGGAAGAGTTAGGGATTTGGATACAGCTCCCTGTGGTGCTTGATGCAGATGAGGTTTCTTTGTAGCTTCTCCATGTGGTGCTCTGGCTGGTGCTGATGTGGAAGGCCGCTTCAGGTTGGACTCTCTCCTGGTGACGCGCTCCATACGTCGGGCTGCAGCAAGGACGTCCGTGTACGAAGTAGGTACAACGGATCCAATCATTCTCTGTAGCTCAAAGTTTAGTCCATCGAAGAAATTTTTAGCCTTCTCTTCTTCTGTCAGGATCAGGAAAGGGACGAAGCGACTTAGTCGAATGAACTCTGCGTTGTACTCTTCTACCGTCATAGTATCCTAAGTGAGACGATTGAACTTGTCCTAAAGTTCTGATCTAGCGATAGCTGGAATGTACATCTCCTGAAAGATTCTGGAGAACTCCTCCCAAGTAACTCGGTCTGGTCCGAGCCGTCTCTCCTCAGATAGCCACCAGTGATGTGCATTGCCCGTTAATTGCATTCTGACGGCAGTCATCCAATGTTCCCGTGGAAGCTCAGCTGCTTCTAATTGACGTTGAGAGTTGGTGAGCCACTCATGAACTTCTGTGGTCTCCTCCTTGCCTGAGAAGGTATGGGGCTTCAGCTGGCGGAAACCGGTGATAGAGCCCGCCGTTGGCCGTCGAGCTTGTCACGCCCCAGTCCCAAAATACCGAGGGACCAGACACGTGGCAATGGCCAACAGCACGAACTGATGGACAAACCCAATTTAATGGATCCATCAGACGCACTTAAGCTGTAAAAAAAGTCTACGATAACAGGGCACCACTAATCTCATCCACACAAGATATAAAATATGATCCACAGAGTATAAGGAATGTAATCATCAACCAGTCTCAACAAAGTGCTCCGAGGAACAACCCGATAAATATCTGATACAATGGTTCAACAGACCAAAATATAAATGACAGAATAAAGTAAATACTGAGCATGGAACATAGATGCTCAGGAAAAGTCTTCAGCTAACACCTCGTCCTCGGGTGTCGGTACAGCTCCTGTATCTGCTTCTGCTCCGGTCCCGTATACCTCGGGATAGAGCTCGTCCTCAAATCCTGGGGACATAATCCATATCCAGGTCCTCAGGGGACATAGCAAGGTACAGAAAATATACAAGCCAAAATATAAGCAGTGCAGCAATAATGAGATAAATAGTAAGTATGTAACCATTTATGTAAAATGCAAGATGAGAGCAACACGAGTACTCAGGCTGAGCCACTACAAGCTCTGTGTCGGGGAGCCGGTAGCGGTAATAACCGGTAATGTGCCTAGCTCTGCTACGAGAGACTACGGCCTCACAATAGTAGTAGATATATATATGAAACAACCTGTAGTCTGTGTGTCTCTCTCCACCCAATGTAACCACGCATATCATGACCATAACGTCTCATGTCCATGTCAAGCGGGATCATAGCTAATGCAACCAGTCATACAATATCTAAGAACATATTGTCCATGTCCAGTCCTGTATCCTATACAGAATCACCACGAATATCTCGGGAAGATCCTGTCTCATGAGTAGTGTCAAGTGTCCTGGGTCAAAGTGTACTTGGTAAGACAAGTACGAGAATATAAAGTGTTACGAATATCCATCTCTAGATGATAGTACCCAACACCGCGTACGGTGTTGGCACCCGACTAATAATCGGACGCTAAGTACGTCACACGGTCCTAGGTTAAGCATGCACAGCAATATAATGAAGCAAGGAAAATATATAATAATACTGCAGAGTTTGGCAAGGTATACTTGCCTGGGGTCCTGCTGCTGGTATGAATCATAGTCCAAGTCACAGTCCAAATAGCCTATGTATTACAATTTACCATGTCAAAAGATAATTTATTTTAACTTATTTAATTCTGGAATAATTACTCTAAAATCCTATTTTAATCTTATTATTCTGATTTTTAGGTTAATTCCTAAATTTTGTCCAAAGGAACTGAATTTTATCAACTCGAGACTCATGGCACGCAAATCTAGGCGATCTGTTGACCAAACAGTCAACCGACACAAACTCAACTTTCATGCATGATTTCATGTAGATTTCATTATCAAAAATATGCTGGAATTTATGGCTCGTCCGAATTCAAATTCGTTTGGGAATTATGGCACATACAAGTTTCGTATCGTGCACCGATGGTTAAATTCTAACCTAGAAGTTCTACAGAATTAACAGTATGAAAATACATCGAATTAAATTCTGGGAAAAATATATGTCAATGATCTCGATATTAGCTTTCCGAAACTTTAAACGGTTCATGATTCTGATTCCTGGTTCTCCCGAAATCGCAAAAATATTAAAACACGTCTATTTTCGGACATGCTGTGCTCTACGAATTTTCCAGAATTTAATACTCATAATTTTGTAAAAAAAATTATATAATCAGAAAGCTAACCTCAATATCGTTCTAACGCAAGAAACTAGCCTCGTTTGGAGTCCGAAGCTATGCGCAATGGCTTCTGGAAGATGAAGGAACCCTAGATGACAATTCTCCAAAATCTCTCTCTCTAAAAATAATGGGATAATTAGGGTTATAATAATATATATATATATAGGGATGTTGAGCGGCTGAATGAAAGTTGATAGGGTGACACGTGTCATGATTTGATTGGATGGTTTTGGTTATATTATTTAGTTTTTTGATTTGCCTTTATCAAAACATTATTTAAGTCGTTTTAAATCTAAATAATTCAAATTAAACATTAAAAATAAACATAAAAATCTGGAAAAATTATAGAAAATATATTTTGCACCTAAAAACTCTAAAAAAATATTTAGGATAATTATATATTCATAGATTTCCTACTATAATTAGGAGAAGCTCTAAAAATTAGTTTTGCCATAAAACTAAAAATAAATACTAACATTATTCCAAAAATTCTGAAATAATTTCAGAAAATATTTAATAATATTATAAACCTTAAAAATAACGTAGGTTCATTCTATATTCCTGGGCTTGCACAATAAATTCTACAAGTCCTAAAAATTAGTTATTAGCCTAAATAACTCCCAATAAATACTAAATTACTCAGAAAATTTCCAAAAACTTCTAGAAAATATATTTTATTATTTAGAACCTAAAATAAAAGTTTGGGATATTTTTAATTATATTTGAATCTAAAATAAATTCTTGAAAATCCTAGAAAATTACAGAAAATTGTGAAAATCTAAATTAAAAATTTCTGAAAAATCAGGGGGTTACAATCTACCCAACTTATAAAAATTTCGTCATCGAAATTAAAATTAAGCCATGGTAGAAGTCAAGGATGGTCTAAGATTTGCATTGGTTAAAATACAAGGCTAGGTTTAACGGAGTGGACGATGTTGCACGTTGCACATTCCAAAAATCATGGGAGAAATTCACATGAGTGAAAATAGGTTTCTTCATGTGTCATGTCCAATAGTGTGGACACCTAAATGCTCTTTTACATAAAAGTGCCCAACAATTAAAACATTGCACAAAGATAGAAATTGGAGGATGGGCATGTCTAGGACAAGGTGTGAAATTTGTAGGAAGGCAGTGACTAGGGAAGTGCTCCAATTATCGAAGCAATGGTAAGGCGCGCCGAGGGATACCATGTTGTAAACTAAATAAAAAATGTCGTGTTCTATTCCTAAGTGGATTCGAGCTAGCCTCAGTCTCACTATCTAAGCCAAGTAGGTCTACTTCTTAGGTGAGGGGGTTTCACAATCCAGCCAACTTAAGACAATGTCGTCCTCAAAATTAAAATAAGGCATAATTTGTTAATCCTTCGTGTACATAAGGCAAGTAAATCGCAATCTCCTTGCGATAATTAAAATCCTAATCATATCCATTGTAATCACTTCTAGGTTAAGATGACCACTGATCCAATCAAATTTAACCTATGGTTATCTCTTCTCGCTTTTTCAAATTATCCATATCCAAATTTAAATTAAATCCATATATCATCTTTAAGATTTAAATACGCATATCAATTTTACCTCACGATCTCCAATTATCATAATCTCCTCTAGAAGTAATTCGAGTCCATTATTATTCCTATTTTCACTTATAAATTTTTGTATGCTCCAACTTCTTAAATTCCATTCACATCCTTAATATTTCAAATAGGTAGTCCAACCATCAAGTTTTTATTTTAACTCAAATCATCAAATTTGGAAAAATAATTTAAATGCAGTCCACCATTATTCAAGTATGAAATTCTATCTTTTTATCCTCTAAATTTCAAGTTGATGATTTTACCTTCATTGTTTAAATCATGTAATTAAAGTATAAATATCGGGTCCTCAATATCAATTCATTAATCCTCATCATCTTAGTCATTCTTCTAAAATTCTTAACATTAAAATGGCTTGAACCTCTCCCAATTTAATCTTACTCGATCACAATCTAAAAGAAATTCCTCTCGAGTTGACAATGCACTACTACCCAACTTAGAATTTACCCATCTATCACATAAGGCTATATACCTTAAGAGAATATTTCTTAATATGTTTACTCATGTCATTCAATCCTCAAACTTCAATGCCGATCATATCACACATGATATGTCCTTAATTACGAAGAATAATCCTCAAGTATGTGATCGGCCTATGGGGTATATCTAGTATTCTCTGTGTATCAAACTTTACCAAGCACGAGGTTTCGTCTTTCCGAAACAAGGGAAGACGGTGGCCAATAATAAAGAGTTCAAGGGCAGCGTAATAGAATAGAAGTATCGGGATCAAGGCATTTAAAGAATTCAAATGGAAATTGTCAAAGCTGTTGTGGATTGAAATCCTATTTTGGTAATCCTTTGTTCGACTGCTCGTATTAACACAGTTATGTAACCGATACGATATGTCAGACATATCTAGAGCAAGTATATTCGTCTACTAATCACTACATATCTCAATCCATGTAAAGTAGCGTTACGAAGGGCGAATCAAGCACACTAAGGTTAGCTAGACCTTAATACACTGATTCTGAAATATATTATTGTGGGCCTCCCCAATAATACGTTTGTCATGAACAAGCTCGATAAAGAATAAGCTTGCAAAACTAGGCTATAAAATAGCAGCATAAGTCAAGGTAGTTGTGAAATATAAATGTGCTAGATCATGATGAAATAAGTCACAGCATATTTCGAGTCCACAAGAAGTTAAGACTATACAATCTCTACAGTTATCATACAACTTCCTTGTCTAAGTCGCTAGTCGACCAAACAGGGCAAGGACCTCTAAATTCTATTGTCTGAATAAACACTGTCATCTTATGCTAGCATACAATTAATGACATTCAGTTACACCGCCTTGATGGGTCAAGTGGACTATGTGGTACTAGTCTCAAGGAAAAGGGAATATAACTTGTATCGAGGTGGGGGTACAAATTACGTGATTTAACACTAAGGGATAATCATCGGGTCATAATCTACAAGATTAACTCAAACTTATCGAACTCTAACTACCAAACACAAAATTTTCAAATTCAAGACTACAACTATAATCCTAGCAAACTATGGGTCCTTAACAAGGAATAAAATTACTTGGCCTACTATTAGAAGTGTCAGGTGGCACGAATTGAAAGACGAAGAAAAGAAGAACATATTTTAGTCATTGCGCATTAGCGAACGTTAAGGTCGCAGACGAACAACGTATGAAATTAAAATATGAGGCTCTAGATAATATCATAGTTTCCTAAGGTGAAGGTGGTGAGCAATTCTCCGTGTTTGAGGTATGATCTCATGGGGAATGTCATACTCGTTGCTCTGGGCTTCCTGAGGTACCGTCTGCTAATATCACTACAAGAACCTATATCCTAACACTATCTCACTATGCACACTAGGTTCTGTTCTAACATTTGATCTCAGATTTCTATTGGTTCCTCAAAACTGGGGTCAACCACTAGGGTCAAACATTAGGGTCCAATCTCTAACTAGCTCTTAGTAGTGCCTATACTACTCTTAGGTAATTCATGACTATAACAAGAAATAATGGTAAATTATTCTATAGGTATGGGACGCTAGGGTTCATTAAGCGTTCTACTTAGGGGTGTGTCAATATCCTAGCTGTACTTTTAGTAGGAAGGTTACCCTACCTATCATTCTATCAACATGGACTTCTATATTCTAGAAGAAAGCTACACTCAAGGAACTAATGAGAAGGCACATGAATCAAGCATGATACAATTTTTCAACGGAATAGATTGGAAGGAGGAGGAGGAGAAGCCATAGTCAGTTGTGGATGAGATCCTATATTCTAATCCTATTTGCAGGCTTGCTCGGTCCATAAGTTAAAACCGAACAATTTAGTCGTAGACCTGCATGGGCCACCACAAAAACCATGTCACGCCCCAGTCCCAAAATACCGAGGGACCAGACACGTGGCAATGGCCAGCAGCACGCACTGATGGACAAACCCAATTTAATGGATCCATCAGACGCACTTAAGCTGTAAAAACAAGTCTACGACAACAGGGCACCACTAATCTCATCCACACAAGATATAAAATATAATCCACTAAGTATAAGGAATGTAAATCATCAACCAGTCTCAACAAAGTGCTCCGAGGAACAACCCGATAAATATCTGATACAATGGTTCAACAGACCAAAATATAAATGACAGAATAAAGTAAATACTGAGCATGGAACATAGATGCTCAGGAAAAGTCTTCAGCTAACACCTCGTCCTCGGGTGTCGGTACAGCTCCTGTATCTGCTTCTGCTCCAGTCCGTATACCTCGGCATAGAGCTCGTCCTCAAATCCTGGGGACATAATCCAAATCCAGGTCCTCAAGGGACATAGCAAGGTACAGAAAATATACAAGCCAAAATATAAGCAGTGCAGCAATAATGAGATAAATAGGGTAAGTATGTAACCATCTATGTAAAATGCAAGATGAGAGCAACACGAGTACTCAGGCTGAGCCACTACAAGCTCTGTGTCGGGGAGCCGGTAGCGGTAATAACCGGTAATGTGCATAGCTCTGCTACGAGAGTCTACGGCCTCACAATAGTAGTAGATATATATATGAAACAGCCTGTAGTCTCTGTGTCTCTCCCCACCCAATATAACCACGTATATCATGACCATAACGTCTCATGTCCATGTCAAGCGGGATCATAGCTAATGCAACCAGTCATACAATATCTAAGAACATATTGTCCATGTCCAGTCCTGTATCCTATACAGAATCACCACGAATATCTCGGGAAGATCCTGTCTCATGAGTAGTGTCAAGTGTCCTGGGTCAAAGTGTACTTGGTAAGACAAGTATGAGAATATAAAGTGTCACGAATGTCCATCTCTAGATGACAGTACCCAACACCGCGTACGGTGTTGGCACCCGACTAATAATCGGACGCTAAGTACGCCACACGGTCCTAGGTTAAGCATGCACAGCAATATAATGAAGCAAGGAAAATATATAACAATACTGCAGAGTTTGGCAAGGTACATTTGCCTGGGGTCCTGCTGCTGGTATGAATCAGAGTCCAAGTCACAGTCCAAATAGCCTATGTATTACAATTTACCATGTCAAAAGATAATTTATTTTAACTTATTTAATTCTAGAATAATTACTCTAAAATTCTATTTTAATCTTATTATTCTAATTTTTAGGTTAATTCCTAAATTTTGTCCAAAGGAACTGAATTTTATCAACTCGAGACTTATGGCACGCAAATCGAGGCGATCTGTTGACCAAAAAGTCAACCGACACAAACTAAACTTTCATGCATGATTTCCTGTAGATTTCATCATAAAAAACATGCTGGAATTTACGGCTCATCCGAATTCAAATTCGTTTGGGAATTATGGCACATACAAGTTTCGTATCGTGCACCGATGGTTAAATTCTAACCTAGAAGTTCTACAGAATTAATAGTATGAAAATACATCGAATTAAATTTTGGGAAAAATATATGTCAATGATCTCGACATTAGCTTTCCGAAACTTTAAACGGTTCATGATTCTGATTCCTGGTTCTCCCGAAATCGTGAAAACATTGAAATACGTATATTTTTGGACATGCTGTGCTCTACGAATTTTCCAGAATTTAATACTCATAATTTTTTAAAACAAATTATATAATCAGAAAGATAACCACAATATCGTTCTAACGCAAGAAACTAGGCCTTGTTTGGAGTCCGGAGCTATGCGCAATGGCTTCTAGAAGATGAAGGAACCCTAGATGACAATTCTCCAAAATCTCTCTCTCTAAAAATAATGAGATAATTAGGGTTATAATAATATATATATAGGGATGTTGAGTGGCTGAATGAAAGTTGATAGGGTGACACATTTCATGATTTGATTGGATGGTTTTGGTTATATTATTTATTTTTTTGATTTGCCTTTATCAAAACATTATTTAAGTCGTTTTAAATCTAAATAATTCAAATTAAACATTAAAAATAAACATAAAAATCTGGAAAAATTACAGAAAATATATTTTGAACCTAAAAACCCTAGAAAAATATTTGAAATAATTATATATTCATAGATTTTCTACTATAATTAGGAGAAGCTCTAAAAATTAGTTTTGCCATAAAACTAAAAATAAATACTAACATTATTCCAAAAATTCTAAAATAATTCTAGAAAATATATAATAATATTATAAACCTTAAAAAATAACGTGGGTCCATTCTATATTCCTGGGCTTGCACAATAAATTCTACAAGTCCTAAAAATTAGTTATTAGCCTAAATAACTCCCAATAAATACTAAAATACTCAGAAAATTCCCAAAAACTTCTAGAAAATATATTTTATTATTTAGAACCTAAAATAAAAGTTTGGGGTATTTTTAATATATTTGAATCTAAAATAAATTCTTGAAAATCCTAGAAAATTACAGAAAATTGTAAAAAATCTAAATTAAAAATTCCTGAAAAATCAAGGGGTTACAGAGCTGGTAGGTTGGCCTGCTCCAGTGCAGTTACTAGGCTGTTTCTCAAGTACTCTGCCTCGTGACGCTGAGCTTCTTGATGAATCTGCTGTTGGGCTTGCATCATTGCGTAGATCATTTGGAATATCTGTTGTCCGTCCATTGGCTGTCCTTGTGGGAATACGGGCATTGGTGGAACGAACTGCGGCGACGGTGGGATGTCATCACGTCGAAATCTAGAAGCATGCTGACCTGCTTGGCTGCTTCGGTGAGTAGAGGGATCTCCACTCAATGGCATTACTTCATCTTCTCCGTAGGTAGCTATAATACCTATTGGTGTTCTTGTTGGAGTTTCACCGTTTGCTCATGATTCTATTATTCTACATCAAAAATAAACTATAAGAGGCACACAGGAATCAAGGCAAGATGCAAGTCAAAATTTTAATTTGAATTTGATATATATATCAAGAACGATTGAAGCAAGTGGATGAGATCCTTATCCTATTCTTACTGCAGGCTTGCTCGGTCCCTAAGTTGAAATCGAACAATTTAGTGTTGACCTGCATGGGCCACCACAAAAACCATGTCACGCTCCAGTCCCAAAATATCGAGGGACTAGCCACGTGGCAATGGCCAGCAGCACACACCGATGGGCAAACCCAATTTAATGGACCCATCAAGATGTACTTAAGCTGTAATACAACAATAAGGGTCTACTAATCTTATCCACAGAAATGAATACACAATATCAGAATATAAAGAAATACCAAGTCACAATAAAACATAAGTCGAGGAACAACCCGATAATGAGTTTGATACATCAACTCAAAAATACTGGAAATAAAGAGTCTAATAACCGAGTATAGAATATGCATATTCTCAGGAGAAATCCTCATCTATCACCTCGTCCTCGGATTCTGGTACTGCTCCAAAGACTGCGCCTGTTCCGTACACTTCGGGATAGATCTCCTCCGCTAAACCTGAGGACATAATCCAGATCCTGATCCTCAGGGGACATAGCAAGGTACAAAATAACTCATGCTAAAATAAATATAGTGCAGCAATAAATAAAACAATAGGGTAAATATATGACCAGTTAAGTGATATGCAAGTGAGAGTTTTAGTCATACTCGGGCTGAGACTACTATAGGATCTGTATCGGGGAAACCCATAGCAGTATTCTCTCGAAGGGCCAGTACGGTACCAAAGCTCTATATCAGAGTCTAAGGCACTTCCAGTAAAGTAATATATATATATATATATATATACATATATATATATATATATATATATATATATATATATATATATATATATATATAATCAGTCTTTTGTATGGTAAAACTCTCCCCACCCAATGTAATCACATGTCACAGGTTCACGATGTCTCATGTCCATGTTACGCAAGATTATATCTAATACAACAAGTCATAATAAAATCTAAGCATGTATAATGTATATGTCCAAATCCTGTATCCTATACAGAATCACAATGAATATCTCAAGAAGATTCTGTCTCATGAATAGTGTCAGGTGTCCTGAGATATAACGTACTTGATAAGACAAGCACAAAATATATAGTGTCTCGATAACCATGTCTAGGTGATATTACACATCTCTGCGTACAGTGTTGAGACCCGAATATTAGTCGAAAGTAATGTCACACGGCCCTAGGTTGAGCAGAGATCTTACAGTCATAAATCAAGAAAATAGTATAAACAGTTGCTGCAAGTAGGGCAAGGTACACTTGCCTGGGTTTTGGTTACCAATTGCGGCTCTGGTTTCAGCGGGTTCTGCAGGTACTTCTCCGGTTGCTGAAATAGAAATTACCATCATGATCAAAAGACATCAAATAGCTAGAAATGCCTGTCCTTGCGTCCAATTTGGACACATGAGCAAAAATGACAGTTTTTAGTCAAAACGAGGTCCACATGTGGCCCACTTCGCACCAAAAAATGTGTCAGAGACAATGTTCTCCAAATTTGTCCAACTTAGTGTCAACAAGTCCAGAATAATAAGACGAACCCAACGAAACTTCCAGAACTGGATTCCGATGAGCCCATCACAAAATTGCCCGTCAAGTGGAGCCGCGGGGTCCAAGATACGCGATTTTGTCAACGTTCTCAGATTTGAACCAAACTTGGGTCACAGGACCAGCGTATTGCTACGAGTCCGATGGCGTAAGTTTTTTTTCGATCCAACGTTTTGATCCGACATGTGTACACAAAGTTATAATAAGTTCGGGAACAGGGCCGATACGGGACGTTATCGGCGGATACGCGTTGATTCCGGTGTGCACGCACATCCAAATCAACTTTCGTGAAATTCTATATGTCCATATCAACGGCGCGCACCTTTCGGTGAAGACCGCACGTGACCAAGTCGTCCCGTTTGGTGGGGCGCACACAGTTTCGAGGAAAATGGGGTATTAAATTTCCTATTTTTGGATCAAAGTCCACGATCGCCACATGATGCGACACACCGAGCGGGTTGCACGAGAATCGAGAGGGTCACGCATAGTTTGCGTCACAACAGACAGAACGAAAAATAGGGCAACAAGGAGAGAGAAAATGGTACCTAAACAGGGCTACGCAGACTAGGACTCCTCGTGTCCGCGAGCCGATGTGACACGACTCGACACGAAGCTAGGGTTAGGGTTCTGCTGCTCGAGTTTGCCGCAGCTGGAGGCGGCCAGAGGAGCTCGCCGGGGTTGCTCGAGGAGGAAGGCGGAGGGCGGCGCTGCTGCGGCGAAGTTGGGGCGGAGCTCAGGGCGGCTAGGTCGTCGTGGCGGAGGGGAAAAGAGCAGCGGTTGGAGGTTGGGGTTTAACGGTCGGGGTTCTGGGGAGGCGGAGGTGGCTGCGGTGGTTGGGAGCGAGGGCGACAGCTGGTGGATGGAGGCGAAGGCGGCCGATGGCTGGAGGTTGATGGCGAGGCTATGGTTGTGGAGAAGTGCAGGAGGAGGAGAAGTCGTGGAGGCAGTGGAGCTCGTCGGGGGAAGATAGGCGGAGGCGGAGGCTAGAACTGGTGGCTAGGGCAGAGGACGTCGGGGATGACGGTGGAGGGGAGACAGGTGGTGGTGTTGGTAGTGGAGACGGCGGGGAGAGACGGGTTTATATAGGGCGAGGAGCTGGGCGGTTACGGGCGGAGGAGGCGGGGGCTAAACGGGCGGAGAGAGGGTGAAAACGGCCGCGGGGAAGGCGGCGGCGGTCGGATTCGCAACGGCCGACGAGGGTCGGGGGGGGGACGGTTACTGTAGCAGGGTAGCGGTTCGGGTTCGGGTCGGGTTTAGGTTTTGGGCCCGGATCTGACCCAATAAGGATTGGGTTGGGTTTAATTAGACCGGTCTGGTCCGGTTCGGGTTGGTTTGGTTTATTTTTAAATAAACCGGATTTATTTCTAGGGTTAAATTAAAATTTAGTTTTTGGGTCTTTAAAAATATTTTCGGGGTCCAATAAAATCCAGGAAAATTATCCTATGTCTAATATTTTATTTTACACCAAAAAATATTATTTTTATAATATTTTAATATTTAATAAACACATTTAAAAATACTTAATACCAGAAAACAATTGATTTAATTAGTTAAAAAATCACCGAAAATTCTAGAAATTTTATTTTTAAAATCTGAAAAATTTCTGGGGGTCCAAGAAGATTGAAGACCAGACGACAGAAGACAGAATTCTGTAATATTCTCTGAGAAGATTGTTACCCTGAGTAGGATAGATTGATAGGTTCTTTTGGATTCTAGAACTAGTATTGAAGGTTAGCAAAAGAGAGTTGGACCCAGTAGTACCCTACCCATACTTGAGATAGCAGTAATCTTGGAAGTACTGGGAGCTGGAAAGAATTGTTGACCATGACCTAGAATAATTCATGGAAATGCATAGCCTGATGATGGAAACTAGTGGTTGTATATGATAACAATACCAGAAACGATGTTATGAGCTAGAGGAGAAGAAATTTTAGGCTCTCATCGGGAATATGATAATCTAATTCCAGAAATTCTAGTTTGTTCTTGGGTGATACCATTATTATAATTGTACTATGTGATCCAGAGCAATGAATGACGGAAAGAAGAGATTTGAGGAATAAAAATTTAAGGGAAAACTTTGAGGAGAAGAGTAATTATACATTAGGCAAGGAAAAACTTTCTTTGAGGATTGATGTTGAAAACAGAACAGGAGAATTTAGTTTGAGGTTAAGTCTGGACGATGACATTGTCCTAGCATGAGTTGATTGAGCCAATACCACGCGACACTAGATTGTCGACGTAGTTGCACTATTTTAGGCCACCAGATTACCTAGGTTTGAGTTTCTTCGGGGAGCCCGGGAGTATGGTGCCCATCTACCTTAGAGGCACACATTTTAGGAGGTGAACCAGTGTACCCCCGTATTATATCAGAGTTTGAGGATGTATTTCTAGAGAATCTTCCAGGCCTGCCACCTGACAGAGAGATGAAATTTGCTATAGAGTTGACTCCAAGAGCCGAGCCAATTTTTTTTCCGTCTACAGACTAGCACTGATTGAGTTGGTTGAGTTGAAGGTCCATAGTAGAGGATCTCTTAGTTAAGGATTTCAGTCGGGCTAGTATTTCTCCATAGGGAGTACCCATCATATTATATCGAAGAAGGACGGGACGGTATGTTGCGTATCGATTACAGGGCGTTAAGTGCTGTAACGATAAAGAACAAGTACCTGTTTGCCGCGCATCGATATTTTATTCGGTTAGCTTAGTGGCGTATGTGTATTCTCGAAGATCGATCTCAGATCAGACTATCATCAGATCAAGGTACGTAGAGATGACATTCCGAAGATGGCTTTTCGGATGAAGTATGGACACTAGGAGTTTCTAGTCATGCCGTTTGGTTTAACCAACGCGCCAGCAGTATTTATGAGCCTGATGAACAGTGTTTTCTACCAGTACTTAGATAAGTTCATGGAGGTATTTATCCACGACATCTTGGTATATTCCAAGAGCCAGGAGGAGCACGAGAGACATCTCAGGATCGTGTTGGAGACAAAGAGACATGAGAGGCTGTATGCCAAGCTCTGCAAATATGAGTTATGTCTAGATAGAATATATAGTCTATGCATTAGGACAACTAAGAGTTCATGAGAAGAACTATCAGACGCACGATCTAGAGCTAGCTGCAGTGATAATTGTACTAAAACTATGGCGACACTACCTTTATGGAGAGCGTGTTAAGATTTATACAGATCACAAAGTATGAAGTATGTCTACACACAGAAGAAGCTCAACATGGGACAAAGGCGCTAGCTAGAATTTATGACGGATTATAATATCGAGTTACAGTACCACCCTGGCAAGGCGAATATAGTAGCAGATGCATTAAGCAGGAAGCCCATGGCATATTTTTATGACTCATCGCTAGTTGTTAGAGGATCTTTAGGAGCTCAGGATTAAGATTGTATTGTCAGGCATGGACTGGACAGATGGCCAATCTCGAGGTTCAGTCTACATTAATTGAGAGGATCAGGGCAGCCCTGTCTACAGACGTGAGATTTCGATGATTGCGAGAGCGGACAGAGGCCGACATGCAAACGGGACTCAGGATTCATGAAGACGGAACATTAAGGTGGGGAGACCGCCTATACGTTCCGAGTGGCAAGCTACGCCAGAAGTTGATGACCGAGGCTCATAGCTCAATTTATTCTATTCATCCCAGGGGTACGAAGATGTACCAACATTTGAGGCAATATTTCTGGTGGCATGGGATAAAGAGAGATTGCAAGATTCATGGCGAGATGTTTAGTTTGTCAGCAAGTCAAGGATGGACATCAGAGGACTGCAGGACTATTGCAGCCATTTTCTATTCCCGAGTGGAAGTGAGAACATATTACCATGGACTTTGTCACAGGTTTCCCGCGGAGCCCTAGCAGGAATGATGCAGTTTGGGTTGTCATAGACAGACTCACCAAGTCTGCATATTTCTTACCCTTCAGAGTTGGGCAGTCCACGAAGATATTAGCTGACATGTATATGAGGCAGATAGAACGACTACATGGAGTGCCTGTCAATATCGTATCGGATCGTGATTCCAGATGCACGTCATATTTTTGGCAGAGTATACAGGAGGGTCTAGGAACTCGTCTCAAGATCTGCACTACATATCATCCACAGACTGATGGCCAGTCAGAGCGCACGATACAGATACTAGAGGATATGTTGAGAACGTACATGATCAATTTTGGAGGATCTTGGGAGGACCATCTACACTTGGAGGAATTCTTCTACAATAACAATTACCAGGCTAGCATACAGATGGCACCTTATGAAGCACTGTACGGCAGAAAGTATAGGTCACCAGTATGTGGGAGTGACGTGGGAGAGCGTCAGATACTTGATCCAGAGTTGGTGACACAAACATTGGAGAAAGTCAAGCAGATTCAGAGCCACCTGCCTGCAGCACAGGACAGACATAAGCATTGGACAGATGCACAATATAGACCTTTGGAGTTCAAGGAAGGTGACCATATATTTTTGAAGATATCGCCTACTCGTGGTACCATCAGAGTCGGAGGCAGAGGCAAGCTGAGTCCAAGGTACATCTGACCTTTTGATATCATAGAACGAGTTGGCAAAGTGGCTTAGCGTCTTGCATTGACTCCATTATTAGAAGGAGTGCATGACGTATTTCATGTATCACAGCCAAGGAGATGCGTGGCAGACCCTAGCCACATGCTTGATCATTCTGAGATTACAGTTGGGCCCAGTTTATCTTACGTAGAGCAGCCAGTGGAGATACTCGATAACAGTGAGAAGACTTTGAGAGGTCAGACTATTCGACTAGTCAGAGTTGCATGGAAGCATCATTCGCAAGGCGAGTCTACCTGGGAGCACGAGGATTCCATTTGACAGTATTTTTCTTATTTATTTGAGGACCAAGGTACGAATTTACGTACCGTATTTGATTACTAGTTGTTTTTAAATTCTCTTAGCTATTATCGTGCTTAACTTTTAATTTTGGGGACAAAAATGTTCTAAGTTGGGAAGGATGTAAACCCCCTCATTTAATTCTATAGATAGTCTGGTATGTGATGGAAAATTTTGGTATAGCAGCAGTTGATTGAGGTTTAGAGTAAGGTTGCAGATGTCTGATTATTTTAATTAAACCCTCGGCGCACACTACCGCTGTTAAAATATTCGGAGCCCAACATCAGTCCATAAATTTCAACAGATTGTTGCACTCTTGACTTGACACACCAATTTAGACGCTGGACTTTTTTGTCACTCAAAATCATATTTCCTTGTGCTCTAAATTAATTGCACAATTTTTCGTAACCGAAATCCTTATTTAATCCCGTATCGGACACCTGTGTCATTACCATTAATTTTGAGACACCAACTTAACCCGTTGAGCTGGACCAACTAAAGGGTCCAAGACTGACTCCAAGCCTACACCATTCTTGACCTTTGAGTCACTCCCAAATTGAGACCCCAGGTGCCCCATTTAATTAAAAAGCATGGGACACAATTTATTCTAATTAAATTGGGAATACCAACTTGACTAATCCCATTTTAATCTCAATTTAATTCTAATGCCTATTTAATTAAGCACATGCAAAACACACAACACCCCCTCACCCTACAAAACACCAAACACTAATTCTTCCATAATTTTTCTATCATTTTATGTGTTTGTACAATTACCCAAACTTAAGGGGCTAAATTGGAAATGTTGTGACATGTGGCACACCCTCATTGGTCAAAGCCAAATGAAGAGGTCACCCCTCTTCCTTGACCGATCAACATCCCTCCTCCCTCTCTTTTGCATGAAGAAACTATTTCTTTCATGTGTAATCTCTACCACACATTCGAAATGGATCAATCCTCACCATCCAACCCACACACACCATCCTATAAAATGTCTCCATCACACCCCTCTTTCCCATGCCGGCCCTAATCCCAAGGGAGCCTTGAAAACCTTACCCCCTCTCTTTCTCCTCCCTCTCCTCCATTAAAAACCGAGCCTCCCATTCTCTTCTTCTTATTCTTCTTCTTCTTCCTTTCTTCTTCTCCTTCTTTCTTCCTTCTTCTTTGGAGAAACTCTATCCGAGAACTGCCCCGGCCGGAACCCCTACGGCTACACCCGCTAAATCCCCTACGAGCTCCGGCGAGCCGTGGGCTTCCTCCACCCCACGAGCTACTGTACCGATGAGCCGTCCCCCACGAGCTACTGTACCACCACCACGAGCCGGCCACCCACTGCCACGAGCTCCGGTGTGGCTGTTCCTCCCCGACCGTTGCCTCGAGCCAGCTTTGACTGCTCCGGCCAGGCCACTCAACCCCAGTCGAGCACTCTGGTCGTTCCTCCACCCGACGTCCATCCACACCGCTGTCGATTTTCTCCATCGGTGTCACAGCTCCACCACCCTCGGCGTTCCCTGCCACCGAGCACGAACCACCACCACCACCATTACCAACCACACACCAACGCCATGACCTTCCCCACGTGCTACAACTTTACTCCGGCCATCCTACACCACCAGCGTCACCTCCCTTCACCACCAGCATCACCACGGTCGCCACCTTGGCCGGCCTCCACCCTCCGGCCACCATGCTTCCCATCTACATTATCATCTTCACCATTCTCATCCTTATCATCAACATCATCACCACCACATTTTACCTGACTTCGGCCATCCACTTCACTCCGGCCAACAACCCCCCCACGCCGTCGAGGTATACCACTCCCCCCTCTCTATTTGATATATATTGTTTTGTGTATTTAGTTAGGGTTTATTGTGGTATAATTTGTTTTGTGTAAGTTTAGTTTAGTGTTAATGACTTAGGGTTTAATGATGTGACTTAGGGTTTAATGATGTGAGTTAGGGTTTGGGTATTTGTAAATGATATGAATTATATGCTTTGATGGTTAACATGCTTAGTTAATATTTGGGGTTATGGATTATGTATTGAGTAGGTTGATGTTGTACATACATTTAAACGCTTGAGGAATGATGGTGATATTAACACAGTGATTAATACCAAGGAGCAGATTAATTAATAAATGGTAGAGGGATATCGATCATTGGGTAAATATTGAAAGTTGTTTGAGGACATAGAATATATATACGTATATGGGTTATTGTTGTTTTAGCTGCTATAAACTATTGCTGAAAATAATGATATTAAAATATTGATGGACATTGGGAGCAGGTGATCGATCGTAAAATAGGTTTAATATCAAATGATGAGACCGTGATTGAGGACAGAGAATATTAATTATTTATTTGAGCTTGAAAAGTCAACATGCATGTTAACATCTATGAACACTGAGGTAAAACTGAGGATTGGATCAGAGTTGATTAACTGAATATCGTGATTGAGGTTGGGTTTGATGATATTGTACATGGGATTAGTTGAGTAGATGTAACGTACTCCGAGTCAACCTTGGTCAACCCTATAGCGACGTGTCCCTGTGAGTTATAGCTGAGTCTGAGCATATGTTTAGACGTGTGTCGTATCCCTGTTTGTCGTGTGATAGTTCATTGATTGAGTTTGTATCTCGTCTCTAGGTATTATGGGACCTGCGAACTTGGACGTGGTACCGGATCCCCGTTATCAGCAGCCGAACGCAGACAAGTGTACATTGCCACCCTGTATTTTAGTTACAGATATTTTATTATTTCATTATGTACATTGTGCGCGTAATTATTTACGATCGATACTTCACGTCCGGATCACAACCGGGTGCAGACGTTCGTCGTAACGTCTAGTAACGAATGTTAGATGTTCGTAACACCTCGATGTACGTACCTGAGTATATCGTCACCTCAGGACACGTTCATATACTGTGATTGTGCCAGATTCCTGTATCCTGATACTGACATCATGACCGGAGACTGGGATGACCTTAGGGTCGCGTCTGTTGAGTTATTTCTGTGTGACGAGACTGTTAGTTAGAGGTTCAGGTTTAACGCATAATTGTTGACCGCTTGGGATGGGGAAAACAGTTACTAGACGTTTGGGCTCCTCTGCACGCGCTTATATATATATGTATTATTTCTGTAGTGATCCTATATCTAGTGTAGTTGTATCACCTGTGTGACTCTTTGCCCGGAGCTGTGGTACGTCCCGTGTGTCTCCATATCCGGAGCTACGGTTTTATTTTGGACAGCCCACGCGTCGAACATTGTCTTCAAAACTGTATCTCACTTAGTTGCTTATGCTAGACTACACCGTCATTGCACTTGTACTTTCTGTTGTACTTTGGCATGCTGTATTTCTGTACCTTGTTACGTCCCTCTGAGGACCTGGTTTTCTGCCAGTTTTGCAGCATAAACAATTACGGAGCATTTGGAGTTGCTGATGGAGTGGCATGTCTTGCGGGCATTGTACCAGGTACTCATATTATTTCTATCGGCATTATGGTTACTTTGTTTATATTAATTATTCATCTGTTGTTGTAGCCTAGTTTTTGTAGACTCATCTCTTCTCGAGTCTATTCGAGTTTGTGTGTTATTAGGCGGCCGACTTTAGCATATGTAGCTCTTTCTTGTATATTTCTGTTCATTGTGGATTGAGACATAAATGTTTACATTTATGGGATATTTAGATAGTGCCCTTTATATTACAGCTTATACGTATTCGAGTCGGACTAGAGTCTGGTCGAATGCGTAGCTGGCGTGTCGCGTATTCCTGGTCCTACGTATTTTAGGACTGGGGCGTGACACTGTCAGAAATAATCTTTCCAGGCAGCTATTATGGTGAGGCACTTTACACAGCTGCTTATGTTATTAATTTATCTTCTAGTGCTCCTTTGCAGAGTGATATGCCTGACAAAGTTTGGTTCGACAAAGAGCTGTCATACAATCACCTGCGAGTGTTTGGTTGTAAGGCCTTCGTGCATGTACCGAAGGATGAGAGATCCAAACTTGAGCCAAAGACGAGGCAGTACGTCTTTGTCGGCTACGGTCGGAATGAGTTTGGCTATAGACTCTACGATCCAGTGGAAAGAAAGTTCTACAGAAGCAGGGACGTGGTATTCGTCGAGGATCAGACCACGACCAACACTCAAGATTTTGGGATACCTTCTGAGGCTGAGGAATTCCCTGAGTTAGTCATTTTGCTTCGAGCAATTTTCATAAGACATCGCAGATGATCCAGTTAGGAGCCAGTACATGGAGTTGCTCCCAACCCTGATCATCAGCATACTGATGGTGGTCAGGGTGACCCTCAGGAGAATGAGCATGCCGATGAGGCAGTTCCTGGAGGGGAGGAGGCTGTAGATATACAACGAGCACTAGTGGTTCTGTTGAGAAGGAGCGATAGAGAACGTCGACCATCTACGAGATACTCACCAGGTGAGTATGTACTATTGACTGACGGGGGATAACCCGAAAGTTTCGTAGAGGCTATGTAAGACAAATACAGGCAAAAATTGATAGAGGTCATGCAGGAGGAGATGAGTTCCTTGGAGGTCAACTCTACTTATGATCTGGTGCGGTTGCCAAAGGACAAGAAGGCTTTAAAAAATTGATAGGTGTTCAGAGTGAAGCAGACAGATGATGCTACTCGCCCTCGATACAAAGTGAGGATGGTAGTTTAAGGCTACAGTCAGCGAAAAGGCATAGATTATGATGAGATCTTTTTGCCAGTCGTCAAGCAGTCGTCTATATGGGTGGTACTAGCATTGGCAGCCAATTTTGACTTGGATGTCGAGCAAATGGACGTGAAGACGACATTCCTCTACGGTGATCTTGAGGAGGAGTTTTAAATGGAGCAGCCAAAGGAATTCTGTGAGAAGGGCAAGTCATATTTGGTCTGCCGATTGAAGAACTTGCATGGTCTAAAATAGGCTCTGAGGTAGTAGTAAAAGAAGTTCGAGTCATTTATGGGGGAGCATGGTTATGCACGGACGACGTCGGACCACTGTGTGTTTGTGAGGTACTTTGTCGATGATGATTTTATTATTTTACTGTTTTATGTTGATGATTTGCTACTGGTGGGTCGGAATGCCACTAGAATAGCGGAGTTGAAGCGCCAACTGGGCACGGCCTTCTCTATGAAAGATTTGGGCGCAACAAAGACTATTCTTGGGATGGAGATCAGCCGAGAGAGAGAGTCCAAGCTGCTACACTTATCCCAAAATAAGTAAATTCACCGGGTACTTCACCGTTTCTGGATGGACGGGTCAAAGAAAGTGAGTAACCCCCTTGCGGCTCACTTTAAGTTCATTGAGGAGCAGTATCCATTTACCGAGGATGAGAAGGAAGATATGGAGCGGGTTCCATATGCCTCTTCCATGTGAAGTCTCATGTATGCTATGGTATGTACGAGGCCAGATATTGCTCACGCAGTCGGCACAGTTAGCAGGTACACTTCCAATCCTGGAAGGGTACATTGGAGTGGGGTCAAGTGGATCTACGATATCTTCAGGGCACTGCCGATTGGAGACTTTTATTTGGTGGTGACGAGCCGAAGCTGGCTCGGTATACCGATGATGATATGGCTGGAGATGTAGACACGAGACGATCGACTTCGGGCTATGTGATAATATTTACTGGTGGAGCAGTATGTGGCAGTCACGTTTGCAGAAGTGTATTGCCTTATCGACGACGCAAGCATAGTACATTGCGGCGACGGAGGCTTGCAAGGAGTTGCTGTGGATGAAGAAGGTGTTGCAGAAAATTAGGCTAAAGCATGAGCAGTATCCTTTGCTTTGCGATAGTAGAGTGTTATTCATCTTGTGAAGAACCACATATTTCATAGCCGGTCCAAGCACATTGAGACCTGGTATCATTGGATACGGGATGCTGTTGAGAAGAAGGAAGCGGCGCTTGAGAAGATTCATACAGAAGACAACGGGGCAGATATGTTCACAAAGATTCTTCCAAGAAAAAAGTTTGAGTACTGCAGGCAGATCGTCGGGATGACGATCCCCTCCACATAGTTATGAAGGGAACGATTTGTTGGAGTGGGTGGGGTTCCCAACCTATGTGGAGAACACCCCGGAGTGCAACGAGCACCGTCTGTGGTCAGAGAATCTCGGGGAGGTGACGAGAGCCATTCGAGAGGTCAAAAAAACTCGGGAGGGAAGAAGGAGCAGTCTGTTGTACAGGAGGAGACAGAGTTCGGGCCGAACTCGGTCCGAGTTCGGTATGGTGTTCCAGAACTTCAAAACCGAAGTCGGGCCAAACTCGGTGTGGTGTTCCAGAACCTCCAAACCGAAGTTGGTCTGAGTTCGGTCGGCGGGCTGAACAAAATTTCAGGAGTGTTTTTATACACTGCTGGATTGTATTCTACGGTCCAGGATTAGCTGCGGGATTAGGGGATGTATATTTTTTCGAACCCTAATTCCAAGGATCAATAGAGAATACATAACATATCATCTCAAGAGAGAGGAAAAATGAGGCAAGAGTGCCATTGCAACTTTGGGAAGAAGAAAGAATAATTGGAGGCCGTTTCGGAGGAGGAGATCAACTTTGGGTAATTTTTCATTATCTTCTATCTTCGTGGTGTGATCTATTTTCTATTTCTAAGTGTTGTAGTGATCCGTGTTGTATCGGGAGGAGCTTGTAGAGGGTGTATTCTCCTTATTCCATTAGTGGAGGTTCTTCAGGGTTGGACTCCGATCGTTCCGTAGTTTTTTTCCCCAAGGGTTTTCCACGTCAAAATTCTCTGTGTTTGCGTGGATTATTTTTTTGTGATTTGATGTTTGGTTTGTGTGTTGTATTGCTTGGTTCTCTCGCAGGTACTCTCTGGTTTGAGAAATGTTTCCGCGCTTCTTTCCCAACAATGTATTGCTCAACAACTACAGTGAGGCATTTAACAAATATATCCTTGAAGCTAGAGAAAAACCAGTAATCACCATGTTTAAGATGATCAGGACTCAACTCATGAAGAGGATAGATGCAAAGGCCAAATTGGGAAAGAAGGTGGAAGGGCACACATTGTCCTAAAATTCAGAAAAATTTGGAGAAGCTTAAGAAGGAATCATATCTGTGGACACCTGATTTTTCTGGATGTCCTAAGGTGCAAGTCAATGGACCATGTGATCAATTTGTTGTTGATATGGTAATGAGAACTTGTACATGCAGAAAATGGGAACTATCTGCAATACCTTGTCAACATGCTTGTGCTTGCATATTGGGGAATAATGAAAGGTGTGAAAGCTATGTTGATGACAGCCATGTCATTAACCCTTTAAATGGTCCTGCACTATGAGAAAGTAACCCATTTCCACAAGGCATTCTGTTGCCACCAACACCAGAGAAGAAAAAAAGGGGCAGGAAGACAATGGCTAGAAGAAAGGACCCAAGTGAGTTGAAAGACACAGTTCAGTAGAAGACAAGAAACAAAACCAAGGCCAAACTCAGTAAGAAAGGCTTGTGTTTGTGGGTCACATGAACATAACAAGAGGTTCCATTGTGTAAATGTAAGTATGTGGGTATGTGCTTCAATGTATTTTAAGAAATGAAAATTCAAGATTATTGTTTATGCCATGCTTCATTTTCTCAAATTTGCAGGCTGGTAATGGAAACAATGAAAGAGGAGAAAGCAGCACTGGAAATGCACAACACAGCAATGTAAGTATTTGGTGTGTGTATGTATAATGAATTTGGTGTTTACAAAATATAGTAAATTTTATGTTAATCGGTGTCATTAATTTATAGGCTGGATCTTCAAGACAAAATGTCAGTAGGGGTAGTAATTTGAATGTCAGGACTGCACCAACCACAGTTAGGTGGATGATGGATGTAGGTGCATTAAAGACAGTTATTGGTAACTTATTTAATAAGGTATTTGGATAGTAAAATTGTAACTGTGGTGAGTATGGGAATGATGTTGTTCTCATGGTACAACTCAAGTGATGAATAATAAAGGCCTAAGCAGTGTGGGAGCTTCCAACCAATGTCAAAATTTAGGCCTTGGCTCACTTAATGGATTTGCTGTGAGTTCAATATTTTTGCCACTAAATTTGTGCATAATGTCAATGGGCAAAGGCACCAAGAGGCAAAATGCAAGGGGCAGAGCAGTACCTTAAAGATACAATCAACCATCTAAGAAAAGCAAAAACTGAATTACAATTGTTTTGTTATAATCTTTAGTGTTAAGACTTATTTTGGCAAGCCTAAACTATGTTGGCAACTTGTTGGGCTGTTGACTATGTTGCTGGCAAATATTGCCATGCTTAGTTCTTTTTGGTTTTTCAGGTCATATAACCTGCATTTTGTGGTTCACAGCTGAAAGATTTGCTAGGTTTAGGCTTCTAGGTATTTTGCTTCATGTATTAGCTTTCATAGGTGAAACATTTAGATGTAATTAGTGCCATATACAAAAAGGCCTAATTTTGTTATCAATTAAATTATGATATGTTTGGACTCTATTTTTCAACAGGCATCAAGCAATTTTTCTACTGGCAAGTTATCTCTAGGAGAGAATTCTATTACATTGCAGTTTAGCATTGGTCTAAGTTTGTTCAGATTGGTCTCAGTTTGACATTCCAGAAACTTGCTTACACTTGCAAAGCCATTGCTTATTTCCATTTGGTTTTTCAGGTCATATAACCTGCATTTTGTGGTTCACAGTTGAAAGATTTGCTAGGTTTAGGCTTAGGTATTTTGCTTCATGTGTTAGCTTTCATAGGTGAACCATTTGGATGTAATTAGTGCCATATACAAAAATGCCTAATTTTGTTATCAATCAAATTCTGATATGTTTGGACTCAATTTTTCTACAGGCATCAAACAATTTTTCTACTGGCAAGTATCTGTAGAAGAGAATTTTATTACATGCAGTTTGGCATTGGTCTCAGTTTGTTCAGATTGGTCTCAGTTTGACATTCCAGAAACATGCTTACACTTGCAAAAGCCATTACAATACAATTACTAAAACTGCGAGGTTTGGAATTACAAGCCATTACAATACAATTACAGATTGGTCTCAGTTTGGAATTACAAGCAGATTGTACCCAAAAAAAAAAAAAAAAAAACTTGCTTACACTTGCAAAGCCAATCTAAGGCTAGGCTGCAATAAAACTACGAGATTTTTAGTCATTACAATAAAATTAATAAAATCAATTACTAAATCTTAAATCCCCCAAAAATTTTTCAAAAAGTAACCATATATTTCAACTTAACGTTGCGCTACACGGTGTTCAATTTCAACTTTCAATGGGATCTCCTTCATGATATCTTTGCCTTATCCCGAATAAGTAGGCCATAATCCACTAGTTTCTTCTGTCTTTGAGGCCTTAGATTGTTGCATCCAATCAATATATTCACAACTTGGATTTTTCCTCTACATATATTAAACAAACAAATTACAATTGTAATCATAGTTACACATAAATAACAATTGACTTATTGTGAACGAAGTAAAAAAGTTTCACTTACACCCGTAGATGATGGATAACAATAGAATTTTTGTCCTAAGCTCATAGGCATATTCGATGTTCTTATTTTGCAAAAGCCGGCTTCGCAACAACATAACCGAAGTTCATCCGTCCAACACCAAAAATCACATCCATCATTCTATGTAAATCAAAATAAGATCATTAAAAAAATTACATATTTGCAAAAATCAAGATAATGAACTAAACAACAACAAAATCAGAACTCCTTTGCGCATTTCAGAAATTTGCTACCACGATCCCAAAGCGTATTTGCAGTGAATAATTTGGACATAGAAGTACCTTCACAATAACATGGGATCTTCGAAAGATCCCATTCTGGTTCAGTTGCTTTATTTTGTGCCATTTGGGAGCCTAAACATGTTAGGACATTTGAATTTCAACATGCTAAACTATACATTAGAATTATCTGCTAACTTGTGTGGAATAGCTGCATAATTTTCCAAATGAAGTAACATGATTGAATTTAATGGTTTTGCCAAAAAAATTCCAAAATCAAAGGCATCTATATTGTTATTTAGCATTGAATTGTTTCTAAAACTATCTAAAATTGATTTACTACCACCTTAACAATTGCCAAGTAAACTTGACGCATTGTTTTCTCCTTAATTTTGGACTATTAATCAAGGAAGAAGTGTTTGTGTGAATTCAGTAAGGTAGGCATCCACCACCCGGGACAACAATAAACGTCATAGTTTTTTAATAGTATGAAGCTCCTTGTACTCAGAAATAAGAGGGGTTTGCATGAAAACAATAATATAAAAATCCTAATTTCAGAATCGGAAGTTCAAAACCATACCCTTAATTTCATAATCGACATCGAAACGGAACCCCAGTTTACAAATTTCATTTCCACTTGGTTTAAAATTTTAGTTTCTCCTTGTTACAGTTTCCTATCTACGATTTAGAGAGAGGAAGTGAGTGAGAGAGAAGAAGTAATTCCAAAATCCATGTCATACTCCAGTATCTAGAAGAACTTTACAGAAGAGACGATTTTTTCAGTTAGATTCATCGATCGTTCCATTCTTCCCTTTTAAAAAGCTTCTCTGCCCTTTTTTTAGGGTTTCGATAATAAAGAGAAAGAAAGAAAGAGATTGAAGAAGAGAAGAAGAAGAAGAAGAGAAGAAGAAGAAGAAGAGAGAGAGAGAGATACGGAGAGAGAGAGAGAGAGAGGGAGAGAGAGAAGTACCCGATTTTACTTCAGTCGCTTCGTCTTTAGCCAAGACGCCGTCGTCTTCGTTGCCTCGTTAGTGGAAAAGAGAGAGAGAGAGAGAGATATCTAGTGATGTTGCTTTTAGGTTATTGGGTTGTGCACACGAGGATTATTGGGTTTGGAGACGTGGCGTGTCTGGTCAGCATCCCGTAAAAGAATTGGACGGAATGGGACGGCAGGTACTTTACTGTTGGTTAATTGAACGTTAGTCATTTTATTGTAACGAATTATACATTGAGTATTCCAATGTTAGAGTACTCCAAGTTGGGGTACTACTAATTCATTTAAGCCAAAGATAGCAAAGAGTGTTCCGAAAGTTCTTCAGAACTTGCTTGATCATGGGAGCAAATCGACGGAGACGGTTGAATCTTGCTTTGAGCAACGATGATTTGTATCATCTTAACATACGACAATGCTAATTTATTAGCAATTTTACAACAGTTTCTCCTAATACTTTCTCTTCGGCGGATTATTCTACTAGCAGCTTCGTTGCAATATATATTCTCACCGTTGTCGAATCCTTGCAATATATATTCTCACCGTTGTCGAATCTGATTAGCTGGTTCTACTTGTTATTCATCTTTTGTGGTTTCCGTCTTTCATAATCTTCTACGAGATTTCAAAAATATCTACGACAACAAAAATTCTACGTATGTTTTATCGAGAACAGTCTTCAGTTTTGGTTGTTGAAAATTTGGAACCTTATTTTTTTCCCTGATTTTTTTTGGTGTGATCTGCGAAGGATTAAAGGTTCCTGGAGACCAGCCATAATTATAATGAGACTTCAAAACAGGTCAAAAGTGAGCCGTCTAAGCCGTTTTATAAATTATAACAATTTATTTTAAAAAATAATATTACGTAAAAAAATTTATTGAAAAAAAATGTTATAAATCGTCATGGGGAATCAAACTTGACCAACAAAGAAAAATGATTCCCACCTTAACCACATGAGTAGAATATGTGTTTGACTATAGTTATATAATATTATGTACTTAAACAATTAGTTAAATTTTTTTTTTTTTAATTATGTGAGGGGGTACGCACAACTTAGACGGTAGCATTTTCAATTTTTTTTATAAAGAGTAAAGATATATCTATAACAAATTATAATTTAAATATTTAAACTTTTTTATAGTAATATTAAAATAAATTATTTTATGTACAATGCACGTACATTTACCAGTGTACCATATATATAGACGGAGAGTCGAGCCGCATTTACATGACCTTTGCATAATCTGCCGGCATGCCTGCAAGTGGATTCCGTCGACAACCAGTACATGCTTTGGCTACATGTTCTTGTATAACATGAAAAAGCAATATTCTTACTAGTAAACCTGCTGCATATGCATGCGTCTAGAACAGCATTTAATTGCACGTAATTAAAATCAGTTTTTATGTTTGGACAACAAGGTTGTCGTTCTTGAATTTTTAACTTCTAGTTTTTGTTGTCTTTGAAGTATCCTTGTTCAATTTCATTTGTTATTCATCTCTACTCTCTCTTTGCTGGAGTTCTCTTTTATTTATTCTCATGAAACACTGGTATTCCATTTAGCAGGTACGTATCAGGTACTGGTACATCTTGGTTACTCCCTGGGCATGTATACAAAAACTTCTTTATTTACAGTTTACCTGAAAACACAAAATTTTATTTGTATTTTTGTACAAATTTAGTATAATGTCCTGGCCCGGCCCAAAACTTGTGCTGAATAGGCTTGTTTAGTTTTTGTAATGAAGACCGTACCTCACATTCATCTGAGTTCATGGAATTCCTAAACGAACTTTTAAAATGGAACTCCCATATAATGTAAAAAAGATTAAAATAAAACTGAAATTAAAGTAAATTAAAAAAAATAATGTTTACACCAGTGATTGAACCTAGAAAGCTCTAGTATGGAAGTCTAAGAAAATAACCACTACACCGCAATTGTTTTTTGTTAAAAAGACTCATTGTATTTACTAGTTTTAGTTTCGATACAAAATTATTAATAGGACTATTTGATATTATCCTCCCTCTTACATTACGTATATTAATATTACCTCTCTATTAGATTAAAAGTTAAAAATACCTCTCTGAAAGTGTCATTAAAAACCTAAAAGTGTCGTTAAAGAGTTTTTAACGACATTTTCAAGAAAGAGTTCTCAACTTTTAATCTAACAGGGAGGTAATAACAATATACATAATCTAAGAGGGGGATAATACCAAATAGCCCTTATTAATAGATATATATGTTTAAACTAATTTTTTTGGTCCTTCTATATTGTGGGTCTTGAGCGATCGTCCTGACTGTTCTGGACCAGGGTCGGCCCTGCTGACATTGCTCGGATCTGAACCTTATGGGCAGGTTGGGCTGGGCTCGGTGTCCAAGGACCCAACAGTCCAGTTCTAGCACCAAGAACCTCTATTGACCATTGCAAGTTCCATCCTTTAAAAGAACATCTATATCAAGATTTGGACCCCAACAGAAAATTTTCTGGAGTCAGACGTTGACTTTTTTACAAATTGTATTGGACAGTCAACATTTTGTAAAGTAAGGTACAAAATGTCAGTATCAATGGCGTTTCTTACCATTTTCAAGTAAAAAAAAATTACTCTAAAAAAGCCATTACGAGTGGTATGCACATGTTAATAATGCCATATGTAATGGTAGATTCTATTTTTTATTTAGCCCTGAACACCATTATTAACACCCATAATAATGGCGTTCCTAAATGTCAATAATTAATGGTGTTTCAGTTAGAATATGTAATGACATTTTTCCTTTTTATTCTTCTTTAATAATGTCGTTTCTAGACAGACGTCAGTAATAATGACGTTTCAGTCAAAAATGTGATATGTAATGGCATTTTTTTACTCCTCCTCCTCCTCTTTCTTCTTTTTGTATCTCATGCAATACAACGATTACTTGCATATACATTTTCTATATTTTAATCTTATTTAACTATGTCAACCATTCACACACAAAATCACAAAAACCAAAAAAGAAGAGGAAGAAGAAAAACTATCAGAAATAATATTTTTGTGCTTGAAACACTACTAATAACAACATTTTTAGACCAAAATTTACAAAACTCAGTATAATTTTCAAAAAAGTATAAGAAGTTATAGTAAATTTCTGAAATCTGAACAAAACTTGTGATAGCTTCTTACATTCTAATCAAAGCTTGAGAAACAAATTGAGAGTTTTTTTGTTATATCCACTAGCAGTATATTTCACCTTTTTCTTACATTAGCTTGTTTCTCTCTGCCTTGTTTTACAGCTATTGCCTCTTCAGGATTTACATCATTAATCTTTCCATCGCCCCATTTTTTTGATGTTGTTATCTCTCCATTCTCTATTTCTTCAAGCTATGGCTGAATCTATTGCCAATACCTCCCCTTATTTATTTTCTTTGTGCACTTTCTCCCCTTTTTTTTGTTTTTTTTTTGTTTTTTGTTTTTTCGTTATAGTTTCGGAAATATCCACTTCCGGAAGGCCAAAAATAATAAGATACCGTTAAGAAAAAACTAGAAAGTATATGTTACAACTAGGCATAATCTAAGACGTAATATATTATTTAATTTTTTGTTTATTTTGAATGGAATAGTATTTGACATATTTAAATTGAGTGATGCTATTCATCCTGCCGATCCTATTTCGTCGTCACGTGACAATTTTTTATTGGCCGGTAGTTTTGGAGATGGGTCCCGCACGTATACCCAGATGAATTAGGAGGGTAGAAGGGAGGGGGGGGGGGGGGGGGGGGGGGGGGGGGAGACACTTGGCGGTGGAATGGAAGGAGGGATGGGGTTGGAGAATTTTTTTAGCATTTTTCTTTTAAATTATTCGCTCCCAAAAAATATATAAACATTTATTTTACTTTTCTAAGACAAAATATCCTTGCGATAAATAATAGACAGTTTTGAATAGAAATAGACAAATGAATGTTATGAATTTATAATATATAACTTTGAGAAAGGGTAATTGTTATATTTTCTTGAAAATGAATATTTTTATTGAAACATTATATCATGCCAATCTTTGGCATGATCGTATTTCTCGTCCTTTTTTAGTTTTTCTATGTTGAAATGACCGAGAAAGAGAGCCAGAATTTTGGTATCGACCGAGATTGATGGGGGTAAGTATGAAATCGGACATGCTAAAATTGATACGAAATGGCCGATACATATTGTTACCGACCTATACTGTGAATCTTAGATGGAAGGGACCAAAAAAAAGGAGTTTAAAACAATAAACCTTTACTGTTGTTACAATGTTAGAAAATATATAATATTGATCGTCTTTTTTTTAAATATCCCAACTTATGATGGTAAATTTAATTTTGTGACCATATTTTTAGTCCAACAAATTTAGTTGGTCCACTACCATTGGGCTTTGACGTTGATTGTGCCATTTTGGTTTTATGTTTAGTCCAATTTATAGGATATTCTATACGTAGAATGTTCTTGGTAATTTTAAAATATCTATGTTCTAGAAATATCTTAATATTATAGTTGTAAAAGAGTCTAGAATAATCTATAGCAATATTTTAATAAGTTTCTAGACTCTTCCAAGAGTCCTATAAATGAGGGTGCTCTCCTCCTATTTTGTACACAATAAAACATTACAAGCTTAGATTTAATATAAAGTTTCATTCTTACCATTCTTCTCTTTCATCACATTCTTCTTTCTACATCCCCCACACACCCCCACCAAATTCTTTTTTCTACATTTTTTTTCATGTCCTCAATAAGAACAACTATGTCAATTGGAGCATCATGATGAAGGCTTTTCTAGGAGCACAAAATATATAGGAGGTTGTCGAAAAAGACTATGTTGATGAGGCTTCATTGTCTCAAACTCAAAAGAAGATGTTGAAAGCTTCAAGAAAGAGGGACAAGAAAAAGCTCTCTTGCTCATCTACGAAGCCATGGATGATGATGCTTTCGAATTGATTTCAAGTACAGCAACCTCCAAAGAAGCATGAACGAAACTTTAAATTTCTTGCAAAGGAGAGGAGAAGGTGATGAAGGTACGTTTCCAATCTTTAAGAGGTGATTTTAAAGTTTTACGTATGAAAGAGACCAAACTATTTCAGATTTACTTTGCAAGAGTTTAGTCAATGTTAATTAATTAAAAAGAAATGGTGAAAGCATGATCAACACTCATTGATGGAGAAAATTATTCGCTCTTTTCTTGCACAATTTGAGCATATTGTAGTAACGATTGATGAAACCAAAGACTTGGAGTCTATGACTATTGAGCAACTTAAGGGTTCATTACAAACCTATGAAGAAAGGAGAAAGATGAACCAATAGAGAAAATCCTTTAAACGAAACTCCTCTTCAAGAAGAAAGAAGAAAGCTTTACTAAGAAAACAAGTGAAAGATGTGATCATGATCAAGGTCATGGAAAAGAAAGAAGGACTCATTACAAGACATTCACCCCAATAGAAAAAGAGGTCAAAACTATCCTACAAGAGGACATAGAAGAGGAACCTTCACAAGAAGAGATGAAAGACAAAGGTATGACAAATCCCAAGATAAAGATATTGCACCAGATTAGACGCTGCCTCTGTACAACATAGATGAGACCAAAGAATAAATGAAGATGAAGGAGCATCAATTCATTTTGTTAGTCGGTAGTCTCTTATGTAAAGTATTTTATTTTGGGATAATAGTTGATTATTCAGATAAATATGTATGATTAGATATGAATATTTCTAGAAATAAAGTTACTATAGTACTATTATATATACTCTATCCTAGAACTTTACATGCGATAATTGCCGATACGAGTGATGGCGTATTTGTATGACATATTGTTTGGCATGCCAATTACGTACCCGACTTACAGTATTCTAAGAGCGGGATGTGATAGTAGAACTAAAAGACAAATTAATAACATAAGCAACGGTGTTGAGAGCCTCACATAATAACTGCCCGATAAATTTATCTTCAAGAGCAAATATCGTAACAACTCTTTCAGTGTCATGTTTATATGCTCTGCTACATTATTAAACTAAGATAACTTTGCTGGAGACTTTTGGTATTGTATCCCTTGCTCTTTGCAATATGCATCAAAGCGACCAATGTATTAGTCATTATCGGATAACACATTTTAACTTCATGTCCGTCTCTCCTTCAATAAAGGCCTGAAAGTCTTTGGAAGTATGTAACACCTGATCCTTGGTCTTCATAGCATATACCCAAACTTTTCTGAAATAATTATTGTCACACCCGTTCCCATATTTCGTATTTCTGAATTTATGATATTTAAAATTTTTCTGAAAATGTATTCATGTTTTATTTCATATATTGGTTCCTGTCATATATGTTGTATTTTATTTTTTGGATTTATGTTTATCCGGAGAGACTATCCGAGACCAGTAGTAAACACATTGACAATTGCCATAAACTCGTACTAGGACCAGTATGTAGAATGAACATCTGATCGGGTTCACTTTTGGACCACTGAGTCTATCTTGGATAGGTTGGGATTGCATGAGGATTAGTCATGACTAAATTACCCTTTTCTTTTTACTTGGTATATATATGAGTTTTATCTCTCCTCTCTCTCATTCCTCATTTCATTACTTTCTTTCCTTTTTTCTTCTTCCTTGCTTGTCACGACCCGCACCTGGAATAAGGGCACGAGTAGTAAGCAACGCCCAGCCTATACCGCAGCATCGGTGATCGAACGCTATCTGGTCAACCATACTATCTAAATATCTCCTACAAAATATATATGGTACCTTTCAATGTAATTTCAACTCCAAATGGAGGAATAATATGATATATAATAAATGTAAACAATAATCAATCACAATGTCAAACTAAGGAAGATAAAGCACGATGTGGAATAAGGAAGATGAAAATAGTCACAATACAACCACAAGTCCGAAATAATATATATGCATGCCAGAAACCTCAAAAAAAAGTCTAATACAAGTCTAAACAATAAGTCTAAGCCTCCTCAGCATCTGGTACTAGGTCCTCCTGCTCTAAAGGACTATCCTCTAATGGTACGCCGTCATACGGCCCATAGTACGTGGGATACTGGTCCATAATCCAATAATCAAAAAAAATATCCAGTCAGGATTATAGTGAAGTACATACCTCTGAAAATAGTTCCAAATACATAATCGAGCATATATAACAGATGATAGAAAAGAATACAGGATAACTAGCCATAAGATATAGAGTGAACTAGAGTGAATAAGTAATATACTGGAATAAAGAACATGCAATATAAATAACTGTAAGTAATAAAAATAGACAACTAGCTAATGTGCCATAGAGTACACGTTCATTATGTGATTAGTTTGGGTTGAACACGAATAAAATATGGTAACTCGATTACACGTGTGATAGGTAATCGACGTGTACATGAATACACTTGGGCTTGATCACATAACCACCTCTTACTCCCCCATCCCCAACCAATACTTATAGATCCAATCATGACACATTACAAGTAAGAATATAAGCGCACTGAGCACAAACAGTATGTGAACACAAAGTACATGATAATCAATACCCGATACACATGATAAAATATATGTGAAGGAGTACCCGCTGAACACGGTAGGGGATAACATCCTATGAAAGGATCCATATAGTACCATTTTGTGTAACCACTGTGTCGGAATCAAGTATATAGTTCTAGAACATGCAATATATGCACTATCATAAAATAAAAACTAACAGA
Organism: Iris macrosiphon; assembly: GCA_036927795.1. NCBI lineage: Eukaryota > Viridiplantae > Streptophyta > Magnoliopsida > Asparagales > Iridaceae > Iris > Iris macrosiphon. The sequence continues at coordinate 172,554,721 of JAYESA010000011.1, read as the reverse complement.
GAGATGTACTCGCCTCTGATCCTGAGCAAAGGTGTCTCTCGATGCCCAAGCTGATGTCACACAATCCTATTTAGGAAATATTATGTCAAAATGTGCAATGAAGGAGAAATGAGTTTAAGAATGCACTAATATGATATTCTAATCCTTTTCTATGTCACACTAGCCCAACTAGGTCAAACTAGTCAATACTAGCTCACTTAATACTCTACTGTCACTAACAAGTTTACTAACTTATACTGACTACAAACCCTCATCCAATACCAACATGTGTATATATACATTAACAAGAAGATATCAAATTGCTATCACTACTTATACTGACTAACTAATTTTATTAACTAAATAATACAACTAAAACCATCATTATATGTAAACCCCCTGAATTTTCAAAAAATATTAAACTTGGATTTTTCACAATTTTCTGGAATTTCTGGGAATTTTTTGTAATTAAAATCAGGGCTTTAATTATTAAATGATTTTTAGTTGTTAATAAATAATATTAAAATATTATGAAAATAATATTTTTGGGTGAAAAATAAAAAACTGGACTTAGGGTAATTTTTTTGAAATTTATTGGGCCCCAGACCTATTTTAAAACACCTAACAACTATTATATTAATTAATTAATTAATTATTTATTCATTTAATTATTTTTTTATTTTTCCAAACCCCGGCCCAACCCAAACCCCGGCCCAGCCCAGCCCAGCCCAGTTCGGCCCACCCGCCTTAACGGGTCAGGTCGGGTCCCACCCGCACCCGACCCGCACCCGCGACCCGCCTGACCACCCCCTCCCCAGGACCCTGCCCTAGCCCGCTTCTCCCGCCGCTTCCGCCGGCCACGCCGCCCGCCGCTCCGCCCGGCCAGCGCCCCTCGACCCTCGCCACGACTTCCCCTCCTCCGCCTCACCCGCCGCCTAGCCCGACCCTCCTCCCTCTCCCTTCCCTATATAACCCCTTCCCTTCCCCCGTCGACCACCACCGAACCCCCCACCGCCTCGCCACCCTCGCCTGAGCTCCGCCGCCGTGAGCCGCCCCAGCCTCCTCCTCTTTCTCCTTCTCCTCTTCCTCCCTCGAGCCTCCCCGCTGAGCTCAGCCGAGCTCCCAGCCCGACTCGCCGCAGCCTCCGCCGCTACCGGACCTCGCCGCCCGGCCACCCCGAGGCATCCCCGAGTCCTCGCCGACCTCCGGCCGGCCCCCCCCGCCGCAGCTCCGGCCTGGAAACCCTAACCCTAACCCTAAGTTCTCTGTGTACAGGACACGTGTCGGACACGGTTTTTTGGGTTTTCTCGGACCCTGTTCAGGTACGCATATCTTTCTGCTCGTAACCCCGTTTTCGATTCCGTCAGTTGCGTTGCGTAGCCTGCGTGACCCTCTCGGTGCCCGTACAACCCGCTCGGGGCATCGCGTCCTGTGGTGATCGCACACCGCGATCCAAAAACAGGAAACAATGACCCGATTCAACCCGAAACTGGGTACGCCCCGCCAAACGGGACGACTTGGTCGTGCGCGGTCTTCACAGATACGTACGCATCGTTGATACGGACGTGCGGGATTTCGCAGAAGTCGATTCGGGTGTGCGTGCACACCAGGATCAACGCGTATCCACGGACACCGTCCCGTATCCGCCTTTTCTGAATCACGCCCTAACTTTGTGTACACTCGTCGGATTGAAACGAAACTTGTGCCATCGGACTCGTAGCAATACCCTGGTCCTGTGGCCCAAGTTTGGTTCGATTCCGAGAACGTTGACGAAATCGCGTGTCGTGGGCCCCACAGGCCCCACTCGACGGGCGATTTGTGATCGGCTCATCGAAATTCAATTCTGAAAGTTCCGTTGGGTTCGTATCATCGTTCCTGACCTGTTGACACTAAGTTTGGTGAATTTGGAGATCTTTGATCCTGACACGTTTTTCGGTGCAAGGCGGGCCCACATGCAGACCCCGTTTTGACCCGAAATTACCGTTTTTGCCCTTGTCTCCAAATTGGACCCAAGGACAGGCGTTTCTAGCTATTGGATACCTTCTGATCATGATGGTAATGTTTATTTCAGCATCCGAAGACATTTCTGGAAATTTCCCCGAGGATAGAACTCTAGTGGGATCCAAACATCAGGCAAGTACCTGCACTTCAAGTTTATTCTTTATATTGTGATAAATAGTTCCTTGCTCTACTAGCACCATTGGATGTTATACGTAGTGTTAGAATACTGGATTTCATGTCTTGCTTTTCGTGTCGGGTGGGAGAATACTAGGAGGCATGTGGTTTACCCTTCCCCCGGTCATTGTCTGATAGCTGTTGGTACGCGACTGTACCATCAGCCTGATACTCGATTATTCATTGTTTGATAGCCGTCTATGATGGCCTGATTAGCCTTATAACCCCCTACATGCCGACTATGTATTCTAAATACACAATTACACACACATAGTTTCTTGTCTTGTTACAGTTGCATTTTCTTGTCTCATTATATCCCTGTTTTACTCATGTCCCTGGTTTCTAGCAATTAATCATATTTTACTTATATTCTTGATTTTTAGTGCTTAATTCTTAGTTAATTTCACTACTTATTGTGCATATTCTTATCGTGATTGTTTAGTCAGTTCTTTCCTACTTGTCATAAATATTTAGTTTAATCTTTGTTGTGCATTGTGTACTTTGCTCCTTTCCTGACTGGATCCGTTGATATTAGGCGATGATGAGGACTATGCCCCCACCTATTATGGTCCCTATGAGGTAGCAGGTGATACTTTTGAGGAGCCGGTTCCTACTCAGGAGGCTGCTTCTGAGGAGTAGTTAGCAGTTTGTTATTATTTTCTTTCAGCCTAGTAATCGGGTTTATCTCCGATTTAAATTCTGGTTCTGTAATAAACTATGGATTTGTTTGTCACATTTGTTTTACTTGAAATCTTAGCATTCCTATTTCCTGTTATTATCCTTGCCTACTTATTTACTGTGGATGAGATAGAGATTACCTGTGAAGATGACCTAGACAGCGTACTACCGCCGACACTGCGGCGTAGGCTGGACGTACCCACGTACTCGTGCCCGAATATCCGGGTGCGGGTCGTGACACATTTTTATGGTGGCCCATGCAGGTCAACGACTAAATTGTTCGGTTTTAACTTAGGGACCGAACAGGCCTACAGTAAGAATAGGATAAGTTTTAGGATCTCATCCACTTGCTTGAATCGTTCTTGACATCTATCTCGGATTCGAATTAATTCCTTGACTTGCATCCTGCCTTGATTCCTGTGCACCTCTTATCGTTTATTTTGGATACAGAGTAATGGATCTACCAACAAGCTCTACCAGCACCCGAACTAAGACCACCCTTGGTACCACAAGCAGCACTCTTCCAAAAGGCCCAGTAACAGCAGAGTAATCCACCACAAGGACGCGGACAAGCTTTCGCGATGACCGTGGAGACGCGCAGACTCTTGGAGTAGCTAATGCGCGTAAGTGATTCGTAGATACCGTTTCTAGTATTGTTTAGATCGTGCCTATTGGTTCGTGACCTCAGCCCCAACCTAGTAATTTTGAACTTGCTAATAACCTGGTATGCTTTTATAACTATAGAGATTGTAGAGTCTTTTGCTGTTGTGCTTATTACGTGTTGTTTTGTGAACTTAAATAATTTGTACCTCCTTTCATCATCATCTAGCGTACTTATTTTTGCTGTACTTGACTTATGCTGCTATTCTATAGCCTAGTTTTGCAAGCTTACTCTTTATCGAGCTTGTTCATGACATATGTATTATTGGGGAGGCCCACAATAATATATTTCAGAATCAGTGTATTACGGTCTGATCAACCATAGTGCGCTTGGTTCGCCCTTCGTATAACTACTTTACGTGGATCAAGATAGGTAGTGATTAGTAGACGAATATACTTGCCCCCTAAATATGTCCGAGCATATCGTATCAGTTACATGACTGTACTAATACGAGCATGCGAACAAATAATTACCAGAATAGAATTTTAATCCATAACCGCTTGACAATTTCCATTGGAATTCTTTAAACGCCTTGATCCCTATACCTCTGTTCTATCACCTCGCCCTTGAACCCTTTATTATTGATCCTCGTCTTCCCTTATTTTGGAAAGACGAAATCTTGTGCTTGGTATAAGTTTGATATATAGATAGTACTAGATATACCCCACAGACCGGTCACATTGATGATGATCATTTTTATACATGATTAAGGGAATACCATAGGTGATGTGTTTGGTGTTAAAGACTTAAGGATTCAATACCATGATTAAAAAAGTTGGGACATAGCTTTTGTATAGCCTTAGATGATAGATGGGTAAATTCTAAGTTGGGTAGAGACCGCAATGTTCACTTGAGAGAATCCTTTAGACTGTAATCAAGTGAGATTGGATAGAGAGAACCCTACCATATTTTAATTTCGAGGACAAATTTTTTATAAGTTGGGTAGATTGTAAAACCCCTGAATTTTCAAAAAATATTAAACTTGGATTTTTCACAATTTTTTAGAATTTTTTGAGAATTTTCTGTAATTAAAATCAGGGCTTTAATTATTAAATAATTTTTAGTTGTTAATAAATAATATTAAAATATTATAGAAATAATATTTTTGGGTGAAAAATGAAAAAACTGGACTTAGGATAATTTTTCTGGAATTTGTTGGGCCCCGGACCTATTTTAAAACACCTAAAAACTATTATATTAATTAATTAGTTATTTATTTATTTATTTATTTATTCATTTAATTATTTATTTATTTTTTCAAACCCCGGCCCAACCCAAACCCCGGCCCAGCCCAGCCCAGTTCGGCCCACCCGCCTTAACGGGTCGGGTCCACCCGCACCCGACCCGCACCCGCGACCCGCCTGACCACCCCCTCCCCACGACCCTGCCCTAGCCCGCTTCTCCCGCCGCTTCCGTCGGCCGCGCCGCCCGCAGCTCCGCCCGGCCAGCGCCCCTCGACCCTCGACCCTCGCCACGACTTTCCCTCCTCCGCCTCACCCACCGCCTAGCCCGGCCCTCCTCCCTCTCCCTTCCCTATATAACCCCTTCCCTTCCCCCATCGACCACCACCGAACCCCCCACCGCCTCGCCACCCTCGCCTGAGCTCCGCCGCCGTGAGCCGCCCCAGCCTCCTCCTCTTTCTCCTTCTCCTCTTCCTCCCTCGAGCCTCCCCGCTGAGCTCAGCCGAGCTCCCAGCCCGACTCGCCGCAGCCTCCGCCGCCACCGGACCTCGCCGCCCGGCCACCCCGAGGCATCCCCGAGTCCTCGCCTACCTCCGCCCCCCCCCCCCCCGCCGCAGCTCCGGCCTGGAAACCCTAACCCTAACCCTAAGTTCTCTGTGTACAGGACACGTGTCGGACACGGTTTTTCGGGTTTTCTCGGACCCTGTTCAGGTACGCATATCTTTCTGCTCGTAACCCCGTTTTCGATTCCGTTAGTTGCGTTGCGTAGCCTGCGTGACCCTCTCGGTGCCCGTGCAACCCGCTCGGGGCATCGCGTCCTGTGGTGATCGCACACCGCGATCCAAAAACAGGAAACAACAACCCGATTCACCCCGGAACTGGGTACGCCCCGCCAAACGGGACAACTTGGTCGCGCGCGGTCTTCACAGATACGTGCGCATTGTTGATACGGACGTGCAGGATTTCGCAGAAGTCGATTCGGGTGTGCGTGCACACCAGGATCAACGCGTATCCACGGACACCGTTCCGTATCTGCCTTTTCTGAATCATGCCCTAATTTTGTGTACACTCGTCGGATTGAAACGAAACTTGCGCCATCGGACTCATAGCAATACGCTGGTCCTGTGACCCAAGTTTGGTTCGATTCCGAGAACGTTGACGAAATCGCGTGTCGTGGGTCCCACAGGCCCCACTCGACGGGCGATTTGTGATTGGCTCATCAAAATTCAATTCTGGAAGTTCCGTTGGGTTCGTATCATCGTTCCTGACCTGTTGACACTAAGTTTGGTGAATTTGGAGACCTTTGACCCTGACACGTTTTTCGGTGCAAGGCGAGCCCACATGCGGACCCCGTTTTGACCCGAAATTGCCATTTTTGCCCTTGTCTCCAAATTGGACCCAAGGACAGGTATTTCTAGCTATTGGATACCTTCTGATCATGATGGTAATGTTTATTTCAGCATCCGGAGATATTTTTGGAAATTTTCCTGAGGATAGAACTCTAGTGGGATCCAAACATCAGGCAAGTACCTGCACTTCAAGTTTATTCTTTATATTGTGATAATTAGTTCCTTGCTCTACTAGCACCATTGGATGTTACACGTAGTGTTAGAATACTGGATTTCATGTCTTGCTTTTCGTGTCGGGTGGGAGAATACTAGGAGGCATGTGGTTTACCCTTCCCCCGGTCATTGTCTGATAGCTATTGGTACGCGACTGTACCATCAGCCTGATACTCGATTATTCATTGTTTGATAGCCGTCTATGACGGCCTGATTAGCCTTATAACCCCCTACATGCCGACTATGTATTCTAAATACACAATTACACACACATAGTTTCTTGTCTTGTTACAGTTGCATTTTCTTGTCTCATTATATCCCTGTTTTACTCACGTCCCTGGTTTCTAGCAATTAATCATGTTTTACTTATATTCCTGATTTTTAGTGCTTAATTCTTAGTTAATTTTACTACTTATTGTGCATATTCTTATCGTGATTGTTTAGTCAGTTCTTTCCTACTTGTCATAAATATTTAGTTTAATCTTTGTTGTGCATTGTGTACTTTGCTCCTTTCCTGACTGGATCCGTTGATATTAGGCGATGATGAGAACTATGCCCCCACCTATTATGGTCCCTATGAGGTAGCGGGTGATACTTTTGAGGAGCCGGTTCCTACTCAGGAGGCTACTTCTGAGGAGTAGTTAGCAGTTTGTTATTATTTTCTTTCAGCCTAGTAATCGGGTTTATCCCCGATTTAAATTCTGGTTCTGTAATAAACTATGGATCTGTTTGTCACATTTGTTTTACTTGAAATCTTAGCATTCCTATTTCCTGTTATTATCCTTGCCTACTTATTTACTGTGGATGCGCTAGAGATTACCTGTGAAGATGACCTAGACATCGTACTACCGCCGACACTGCGGCGTAGGCTGGATGTACCCACGTACTCGTGCCCGAATATCCGGGTGCGGGTCATGACACATTTTTATGGTGGCCCATGCAGGTCAACGACTAAATTGTTCGGTTTCAACTTAGGGACCGAACAGGCCTACAGTAAGAATATGATAAGTTTTAGGATCTCATCCACTTGCTTGAATCGTTCTTGACATCTATCTCGGATTCGAATTAATTCCTTGACTTGCATCCTGCCTTGATTTCTGTGCGCCTCTTATCGTTTATTTTGGATACAGAGTAATGGATCTACCAACAAGCTCTACCAGCACCCGAACCGAGACCACCCTTGGTACCACAAGCAGCACTCTTCCAACAGGCCCAGCAGCAGCAGAGTAATCCACCACAAGGACGCGGACAAGCTTTCGCGATGACCGTGGAGACGCGCAGACCCTTGGAGTAGCTAATGCGCGTAAGTGATTCGTAGATACCATTTCTAGTATTGTTTAGATCGTGCCTATTGGTTCGTGACCTCAGCCCCAACCTAGTAATTTTGAACTTGCTAATAACCTGGTATGCTTTTATAACTATAGAGATTGTAGAGTCTTTTGCTGTTGTGCTTATTACGTGTTGTTTTGTGAACTTAAATAATTTGTACCTCCTTTCATCATCATCTAGCGTACTTATTTTTGCTGTACTTGACTTATGCTGCTATTCTATAGCCTAGTTTTGCAAGCTTACTCTTTATCGAGCTTGTTCATGACATATGTATTATTGGGGAGGCCCACAATAATATATTTCAGAATCAGTGTATTACGGTCTGATCAACCATAGTGCGCTTGGTTCGCCCTTCGTATAACTACTTTACGTGGATCGAGATAGGTAGTGATTAGTAGACGAATATACTTGCCCCCTAAATATGTCCGAGCATATCGTATCAGTTACATAACTGTACTAATACGAGCATGCGAACAAATGATTACCAGAATATAATTTCAATCCATAACCACTTAACAATTTCCATTGGAATTCTTTAAACGCCTTGATCCCTATACCTCTGTTCTATCACCTCGCCCTTGAACCCTTTATTATTGATCCTTGTCTTCTCTTATTTTGGAAAGACGAAATCTTGTGCTTGGTATAAGTTTGATATATAGATAGTACTAGATATACCCCACAGACCGGTCACATTGATGATGATCATTTTTATACATGATTAAGGGAATACCATAGGTGATGTGTTTGGTGTTAAAGACTTAAGGATTCAATACCATGATTAAAAAAGTTGGGACATAGCTTTTGTATAGCCTTAGATGATAGATGGGTAAATTCTAAGTTGGGTAGAGACCGCAATGTTCACTTGAGAGAATCCTTTAGACTGTAATCAAGTGAGATTGGATAGAGAGAACCCTACCATATTTTAATTTCGAGGACAAAATTTTTATAAGTTGGGTAGATTGTAAACCCCCTGAATTTTCAAAAAATATTAAACTTGGATTTTTCACAATTTTCTGGAATTTTCTGGGAATTTTCTGTAATTAAAATTAGGGCTTTAATTATTAAATAATTTTTAGTTGTTAATAAATAATATTAAAATATTATGGAAATAATATTTTTGGGTGAAAAATGAAAAAACTGGACTTAGGATAATTTTTCTGGAATTTGTTGGGCCCCGGACCTATTTTAAAACACCTAAAAACTATTATATTAATTAATTAATTAGTTATTTATTTATTTATTTATTTAATTAATTAATTATTTATTTTTCCAAACCCCGGCTCAACCCAAACCCCGGCCCGGCCCAGCCCAGCCCAGTTCGGCCCACCCGCCTTAACTGGTCGGGTCGGGTCCACCCGCACCCGACCCGCGACCCGCCTGACCACCCCCTCCCCACGACCCTGCCCTAGCCCGCTTCTCCCGCCGCTTCCGTCGGTCGCGCCGCCCGCCGCTTTGCCCGGCCAGCGCCCCTCGACCCTCGACCCTCGCCACGACTTCCCCTCCTCCGCCTCACCCGCCGCCTAGCCCGGCCCTCCTCCCTCTCCCTTCCCTATATAACCCCTTCCCTTCCCCCGTCGACCACCACCGAACCCCCCACCGCCTCGCCACCCTCGCCTGAGCTCCGCCGTCGTGAGCCGCCCCAGCCTCCTCCTCTTTCTCCTTCTCCTCTTCCTCCCTCGAGCCTCCCCGCTGAGCTCAGCCGAGCTCCCAGCCCGACTCGCCGCAGCCTCCGCCGCCACCGGACCTCGCCGCCCGGCCACCCCGAGGCATCCCCGAGTCCTCGCCGACCTCCGGCCGGCCCCCCCCGCCGCAGCTCCGGCCTGGAAACCCTAACCCTAACCCTAAGTTCTCTGTGTACAGGACACGTGTCGGACACAATTTTTTGGGTTTTCTCGGACCCTGTTCAGGTACGCATATCTTTCTGCTCGTAACCCCGTTTTCGATTCTGTCAGTTGCGTTGCGTAGCCTGCGTGACCCTCTCGGTGCCCGTGTAACCCGCTCGGGGCATCGCGTCCTGTGGTGATTGCACACCGCGATCCAAAAACAGGAAACAACGACCCGATTCACCCCGGAACTGGGTATGCCCCGCCAAACGGGATGACTTGGTCGTGCGCGGTCTTCACAGATACGTGCGCGTCATTGATACGGACGTGCGGGATTTCGTAGAAGTCGATTCGGGTGTGCGTGCACACCAGGATCAACGCGTATCCACGGACACCGTCCCGTATCTGTCTTTTTTGAATCTCGCCCTAACTTTGTGTACACTCGTCGGATTGAAACGAAACTTACGCCATCGGACTCGTATCAATACGCTGGTCCTATGACCCAAGTTTGGTTCGATTCCGAGAACGTTGACGAAATCGCGTGTCGTGGGCCCCACAAGCCCCACTCGACGGGCGATTTGTGATCGGCTCATCGAAATTCAATTCTGGAAGTTCCGTTGGGTTTGTATCATCGTTTCTGACCTGTTGACACTAAGTTTGGTGAATTTGGAGACCTCTGATCCTGACACGTTTTTCGGTACAAGGCGGGCCCACATGCGGACCCCGTTTTGACCCAAAATTGCCGTTTTTGCCCTTGTCTTCAAATTGGACCCAAGGACAGGCGTTTCTAGCTATTGGATACCTTCTGATCATGATGGTAATGTTTATTTCAGCATCCGAAGACATTTCTGGAAATTTCCCCGAGGATAGAACTCTAGTGGGATCCAAACATCAGGCAAGTACCTGCACTTCAAGTTTATTCTTTATATTGTGATAATTAGTTTCTTTCTCTACTAGCACCATTGGATGTTACACGTAGTGTTAGAATACTGGATTTCATGTCTTGCTTTTCGTGTCGGGTGGGAGAATACTAGGAGGCATGTGGTTTACCCTTCCCCCGGTCATTGTCTGATAGTTGTTGGTACGCGACTGTACCATCAGCCTGATACTCGATTATTCATTGTTTGATAGCCGTCTATGACGGCCTGATTAGCCTTATAACCCCCTACATGCCGACTATGTATTCTAAATACACAATTACACACACATAGTTTCTTGTCTTGTTACAGTTGCATTTTCTTGTCTCATTATATCCCTGTTTTACTCATGTCCCTGGTTTCTAGCAATTAATCATGTTTTACTTATATTCCTGATTTTTAGTGCTTAATTCTTAGTTAATTTCACTACTTATTGTGCATATTCTTATCGTGATTGTTTAGTCAGTTCTTTCCTACTTGTCATAAATATTTAGTTTAATCTTTGTTGTGCATTGTGTACTTTGCTCCTTTCCTGACTGGATCCGTTGATATTAGGCGATGATGAGGACTATAACCCCACCTATTATGGTCCCTATGAGGTAGCAGGTGATACTTTTGAGGAGCCGGTTCCTACTCAGGAGGCTACTTCTGAGGAGTAGTTAGCAGTTTGTTATTATTTTCTTTCAGCCTAGTAATCGGGTTTGTCCCCGATTTAAATTCTGGTTCTGTAATAAACTATGGATCTGTTTGTCACATTTGTTTTACTTGAAATCTTAGCATTCCTATTTTCTGTTATTATCCTTGCCTACTTATTTACTGTGGATGAGCTAGAGATTACCTGTAAAGATGACCTAGACAGCGTACTACCGTCGACACTGCGGCGTAGGCTGGACGTACCCACGTACTCATGCCCGAATATTCGGGTGCGGATCGTGACAATATACTACTAATTGTTAACTAATATTACAACCATTAAACACTAACAGTCATAATTCACTAACTGCTACTAACATGTTGCACATATATACTCTTACTTCTGCTGCTACTCTTATCACCATACAACACATGTTCAAATGTCCATACTTGACTTTATCTCACTAGCACCCTAAGTTATTGACTGAACTAACACTTATATATGGCTGAATACTAACTAAGATATACCATTGTCACTAGAATAACTAAACTAACTTAGTCTACAACCTACCTACTCATAATTGGTACCAAGTTCTTTTGAGAACAGATACTCCATATACACAACTAGCTGCTACTGATACCACATCCAATTTCCATGGCCAAATACTTCAACTGTACTAATATAGCTAATAACTGCTACTAACATAACTAATGTATATCTCACTAACTGGCACTTAATGCTAACTGGACACTAACTCAACTAAACTAACTTAGATACTACTAACCTCAAATTATGAATTGCTAACAGCCATAACCCCAACTATACTAAGCTAAATAACTGATATCAACCTCACCTATACTTACCTTTAGCACAACTGATACCCAAGTATCAGCACAGTCCTGTTTTACCCATCCTATGTACCCGCTGTTGTGCATTCAGTTTACCCATTTGCAGCTACTGATACTGTTATGTCACTACCCCATTTTCAGGGCAGGATATTTTTTATTTTAATTTGGTAAATTATGTATTGATCATAAATATTTGTATTAATATTTAATTAGATGCATGTATTTATTTTTATTAGTTATTTTAGGGTTTTGGCAAGCCTGGACCCATGTCAGACTCTAGTGGACCCCTGTCAGACCCAACCAACACACTTGTCAGACTTATTTATTGGCTTAGAATAGTTATTTATATTTTAATTAGTTAGTTGGAGTGATTAAAAATTAATTAGAGTGCTTTTGGAACCCCAAACCCAACCCCTATTTTTGGATGACTTAATTGGAGGGCATTTTGGTCATTTCACCTAATTGAAAACCCTAACCCTACTAATCCTTCACTTGGCCGACCCCCCTTCCCC
>JAYESA010000011.1:172534922-172539922 GCA_036927795.1 Iris macrosiphon | reverse complement strand
GTTTACTACAACAAGTCAGAACTAATCTCATCCACACAAAAGATAATAAGCTCAACAGCAATAAGAAAAGTAAATCAAACATCCAGTCTCAGCAAAGTAATTCGGGGAACAACCCGATATAAAGTCTGTTATAATTGTTTTAATTAAACAGGAAAGAGAGTATATTTGCCATAATAACTGAGCATGAAGAAGCAGTTATTCAGGAGAAGTCCTCAGCGATCACCTCGTCCTCAGGTACTGGTACTGTTCCGTGAAGTGCACCTGTTCCGTATACTTCTGGATAAACCTCGTCTGCAAATCCTGGGGACATAATCCGGATCCAGGTCCTCAGGGGACATAGCAAGGTACAAGAAAGCTCAAGCCAAAATAAATGCAGTACAACAAATAATAAAACAATAGGGTTAACTATATAACCATCTATGTGAAATGCAAGTTGAGAGCATCACTAGAACTTAGGCTGATACCACTACAAGCTCTGTGTCTGGGAGCCGGTAGCAGTTATACTATGCTATGTAATTTACTATGATATGGCCTATATATATAATCAGCCTGTAGCCTGTGTGTCTCTTCCCACCCAATGTAATCATACGTCTCATGTCCATGATGCCTCATGTCCATGTCACGTAAGATCATATCTAATGCAGTAAGTCATACTATGTCTATAAATATAATATTTAGGAATATAATATAATGTCTATGCCAATCTTGCAACCTACACAGAATCACCTTGAATATTTTAGGAAGATTCTGTTTCATGATCTGTGTCAGGTGTCCTGGGTATATTGTACTTGATATGGCAAGTACGAGAATGTAAATGTCACGGTATCCATCTCTAGTTGACCTTATACAACCCCGCGTATGGTGTTGGCACCCGATTATTAATCGGAAGCTAAGTAAGTCAAATGGCCCTAGGTTTAAGCATGTACAAGAGTTAATTAAGTCAAGTAATTAAGTAACAATACTGCAGGATTTTGGCAAGGTACACTTGCCTGGGTTTACGGTTCCAATTGTAGCTCTGGCTTCAGCGGGGATTGCAGGCAGTACTCCGGTTGCTGAAATAAATATCACCATCGGATCCAGAAAATATAAATCAGCTAGAAACGCCTGTCCTTGAGTCCAATTTGGACACAGGGGAAAAAATGACATTTCAGGTCAAAACGGGGTCCAAATGTGGGCCGCTTTGCACCGAAAAATGTGTCAGGGTCAAAGGTCTCCAAATCTGTCCAACTTAGTGTCAACAGGTCAGGAACGATGATACGAACCCAACGAAACTTCCAGAATTGGATTCCGATGAGCCGTTCTCAAAATCGCCCGTCGAGTGGAGCCTGTGGGGCCCACGACACGCGATTTTGTCAACGTTCTCAGAATCGAACCAAACTTGGCTCACAGGACCAGCGTATTACTACGAGTCCGATGGCGCAAGTTTCGTCTCGATCCGACTTGTGTACACTAAGTTACAGCGAGAACCAGAAAGGTCGGATACGGGACGGTATCCACGGATACGCATTGATTCCGGTGTGCACGCACATCCGAATCAACTTCTGCGAAATCCCGCACGTCCGTATCAACGATGCGCACGTATCGGTGAAGACGGCACGCGACCAAGTCGTCCCGTTTGGCGGGGCGTACTCAGTTCCGGGGTGAATCGGGGCGTTGGTTTTTCCTATTTTTGGATCGCGGTTCGCGATCGCCATAGGACGCGATGCACTGAGCGGGTTGCACGGGCACCGAGGGGGTCATGCAGGCTTCGCGATGCAACAGACAGAATTAAAAATGGGGCTGCAAGGAAAGAGAAATGAGTACCTGAACAGGGCTTCGGGAAATTGAATTCTTCGTGTCCGCATCGTGTATACCGTGTCCTGGACACTGTTCCAAACCGTGTCCAAACTAGGGTTTTAGGGTTCTGGGCTTCGACCACCGGAGTAGGCCGGAGCTCCGCCGGGGGGCTGTGCTGGACGGGGCGGCTGGGCTCGGGGACTGCCGGCTGTGTTGCGAGGGTGGCGGAGAAGGCCGGAGTCGGGATTCGTCGGAGCGGGCGATGGCAGCGGCTGGGCTCGGGTTGGACGGGTCTTAGGCGGCTGGAGGAGAGAGGGGTTAGGGCTTCCGGCGGCCGGGCAGGGCGAGTCCGGGTGGCGAGGGGAGAGGGCTGGGAGTCTGTCCGAAGCCGACGAGGTCTGGAGGCTGTTTCTAGGGTTTCGGCGTCGAGGCAGCTGGGCGGATTTATAGGGAGAGAAAAGGAGAGGGACAGCCAGCCAGTACGGGGAGGGGAACTGGTGCGGCGGACGACCGGTCGCCGGTTGCAGAGGAGGAGAACCGAGAAGTCGCCGGCGGCTATGGCGGCTGAAACGGTCGCTGGGGAGGGGAGGAGTCGGGGAGGAAGGAGAGAAGTTTTCGGGTTCGGGCGGGTTCGGTCGGGCGGACCCGACCCAACCCGCTAAGGAGCGGTCGGCCCGGTCGGTTCAGCTGGACCGGGTTCAGGCCGGTTCAGTCCGGTTTGAACCCGGTTCAGCCCGGTTTATTAGGGTTTAATTAATTAATTATTTAAAAATTGGTTTTTGGCTTTTAAAAATATTTTCGGGGTCCAATAAATTCCCGGAAAATTATCCTATGTCTAGTTTTTCATTTTACACCATAAAATATTATTTTTATAATATTTTAATATTATTTAGTATTATTTAAAAATTACTTAATAATTAAAATACCTGAATTTAATTACAGAAAATTTCCAGAAAATTCCAGAAAATTTGTGAAAAATCCAAATTTAAAAATTCTTGAAAATCAGGGGGTTTACACTTGGATTCACTTGTACTAGTCAGGACGAGAAAATACTCGAGTAGACATGTAAACATTCCCAACTGGAATTACTGGAATCACCCCCTCTGGTCTAATCTGGAATGATAGCAGCCGCACACCTAGTGTGCAGTGAGCCGTACTTAACCTTAGCCGTTTACATATCGAAATAGGTATTTCACAGATACGAGTTCATTCTTTCTAGTCTGGACTCTCTTGTATTTCTTGCTGGTCTCACTTATACTTTCTGGACTGGACTCATTACATTTACTCTTGCTGGACTCACTTCACGTTATTGTGCACACACTTGCTCTTAGTTTAAATTTCTTGTATCCTGCAGTCATTATTATCTTGCTTCTGATTTTTATGCATCTTTACCTTTATGCACCAGTTGATATATTTGTATATTTCCTTGTTCATACTTTATTTCCTGCTTCTTGTGCTACTTGCTACAACTGCTTTATAGTTTTTATCATTTAACTGGAACTGCTGTTAGAGGTGTACTTGCTCTAATCCTGACTGGTTATTTTTTCAGAGAATCCGGAGGATTGGTGTCAGACGTTTTATGGACCTCAGCCCGTCGATGGTGCAGACAGGACCCCCCAAGTTCATGAGTGATTTTCGGGTTGGTAGCCGGGATCACTAGGACCTCAGTTGTATTTATTAGCTTTTGGTACCGGATTTATTTTCGGCTTTTGGTTTGAGATCTTGTATTGTATTTGATTCTGGATATTATTGTTATTATTATTGTGGTTGTTTTTAGTAGTTGTAGTTATTTAGACTCTGTAGTTGTTAGACTTCTTTGTTATCTTATCGTGCTTAGATTCGTAATTTAGTACTTGTGTTATCTTTATCATATTGTTCCTCCATTTGGAGTTAAGATCTTGACAGATACTTATATTGTTGTGTGAGATTGTTAGCTAGATAGTAGACCTAGACAGCGTTCTACCGTCGATGCTGCGGCGTAGGCTGGACGTACCCACAACTCATGTCCAATTTTTCGGGTGCGGATCGTGACACATTCTTCATAATTAGTACGATGTCGTGGTAGTACAACGATTTAGTTGTACGGCTGCGAGCCTGCTCTAGGATATAGGATCTAGGATGAGAGTGTACTCAATCACGAGTAGGAACAATTCCAATCTAATATCTGATATTTTTAATTATTCGGAAATTACTTTCTTTTGAAATATTACTGTCATTCTTTGATGATATCGTATCTTGCGTCGTATTGACTTCTTTTGATCTGTGTTCAGGATGCCTCCGAAGACACGATCCCATCGTACTGTCCCAGCAGTTGCCACCGAGAGGTCTGCTACCTCTCGTCCAGCTCGTATTCAGGCAGCTGCTACCGCTCCACTCACCACTCCTGCAGTTGAGGGAGCATCTGCTTCTCTCAGGGATCCACCTCCACCTGTCGATCCGAGGACTACCCCAGTCGTTCCGGTGGTACCTCCTCTACCACCTCCTGCACCAGTAGATGCCGCGCAGTTGTTTGCATTCTTCAGGGAGATGATGGACGCGCAGCACCGCCAGGTGGATGTGATGAGGCTGGGCATTGAGAATGCCCTCCAGGTGGCCATGACGACAGTGGACAGTGGCTCAGATCCAGCCACAGACAGATCAGGCACAATATCCGAGGCCGGGCAGCATCATTGACTTCCAGAGGATGCGGCCCAAGGAGTTCCGGGGTACAGAAGGGATCCTGTACGCGGATGACTGGATATAGCAGATTGAGGGAATTTTCTGGCTGGCACATATTTTAGACAGCATACAGATAGAGGCAGCAGGCAGTCAGATGTTCGACCTCGCTTTGATATGGTATCGCACTGATACGAGGATCGTGGCACCAGGTCTTACTTGGGGGGCTTTCAAGAGGCTTTTTAAGGAGAAGTTTTTCCCAGATGTGGCGCTCAGTGCTTTGGAGAGCTAGTTCGACGCACTCGTCCAGGGGAGCATGCTATTGGACGAGTACGCAACAAAGTTCTGCCGTCTGGGCAGATTTGTGGAGGGTTTGAGTGAGACAGCAAAGGCGAAGAAGTTTCGTAAGGGCTTGGTCATGGCGGTCAAGTCTTTGACTAGGAGTGACCGCGAGGCGACTTTCGAGCAGATCATAGGGGACGCTCAGAGGGCAGAGGATGACTTGGAGCTCAAGTCCAAGAGAGGCAGGGATGATTCAGGTAGTGCGAGTGGTAGTACGGGATTGGCTA